>APFE030982611.1:158209-170545 GCA_000404065.3 Pinus taeda
GATATAGATATAGATATATGTTCTCTTATATAGGAGTCTACCTATATCTATCTTTTAAAGGATTTTATAGAAATCTAATACACACTAAATTCATTGGTGTTTCTTATTTGTTCTAATTGTCCACATTAGATTGAGTTATGTGGAGACTTTGATGGGCAATTTCACAAAAGCTTGGAGTTAGATTTCAATTTATATGTTTGTTTGCTTGGCCATCATTCACAAAGGTACTTTATAAATGCTAGAACTATTGTTAATTTGTCATATCATCATTAATACTCTATAGAATAGTTTAACCATTGTTCTAACTATGATGCATTTGCTTTTGTCCAAAAGGTTTCCTCTTTTTCCCTCAGGTGGACTAGGTATGGGCTATTATATTTAAGTAAATTGTAGCAAGAATGTTTGAGATGAATATTCTTTAACTTAATAATGATCACACTGAAACAAATCAACTTGATGGTAAGTTGAAAAAGGTTCCATATTTGAAGTGTCCAAGGAGAATGGCATGCATATTTCTACATATCTAGTGTATTAGTTAGATTTGGATTTATCTTGTGATTTTCTTGGCCATATCACACTAAGGTGATGTATAAATGCTAGAGCCATGTTTAATTTGTTGTGTCCTTTTTTGTACTCTGTAGAATAGTTTAGACTATTGTTCTATCACTTTTTTCAAAAATATCTTCTCTTCTGCCCCCATGTAGGGTACGTAAGGACCCTTATTTTTAAGTAAAATTTAATAAGAATATTTGAGATGAATGTTATTTAACTTAATGATAACACTGACACGAATCAGCTTCACGATAAATGGAAAAATATTCCATATTTGATGTCCAAGGAGAATTGTTTGCAGACTTCAACATTTCTAGTGTATTAGTGAAGCAACAACTATATCCATTTAAACATTAAGTGACCCAAAGTTGTTACAAAAATCAATGTTGTACTATTGTGATGCAAGCCCAGGTTAACACGAGGGGAGGGAGATTTGAACCCTACACCTCTCCCAAGCATTAACATTACTTTTACTAATACACCTTTTTTTCAATCTTGGTTTTGAAATGTAGGTTTGAACCTCGTACAGAAATTACCTGCATACGAATTGTAAAGCATAGAAAATAAAAAATGTGAGAGCATAACACATAAAACACATATACATAGAGATTTTCCCCTGGATCCCAAAACCGAGACTACCAGCTTGATTTTTCATTATGTTCCTTTCAATGTTACAATACATATTTATACATGCTGAAGCATCCAATACCATGGACTGAAATCCATCGCATCCAAAACCATGGACCAGAAACCATCACATCCGAAACCATGGAACGAAAACCATAGGTAGGTCCACCTAACCTAATATAGGGTCAAAAAAAAAAAAATCACGAGGTGCTACCCAGGACCCCATACAGGGGGGCTACCTGCCCCCCTCATACTACCCTATGACCTTGCTCCTGCGTAATCGGCGCAACGAAGGGGGGGGCTCTGCCCCCCCACAACCCCCTGGTTCACTACATGGGCTAGTCGTGGAAAGAATGTAACACAAACCAACATTTTTATTTCCACAAGGGACCATAGGAGAGCCTAGTCATTTATCCAGCCCTAAAACACCCATTGTTTCTCTACACCAAGAGAACTTCTCAGAGCTCACAAATTTTGTCAATGCATCTGCAGTATTCTTCAAAGTGTCCACCTTTACCAGCAACACCATTTTGTCTTCTATCATATCCCTCACAAAGTGATACTGAACATCAATGTGCTTTGTCTTTGAATAATAAGCAGGGTCCTTTGCCAAGAAAATTGCACTTTCACTATCACAGTCTATCCTTATATCTCCTTGTACTAACCCCATACTTGAAAACAATCTCTGCAACCAAACTTCTTCCTTGCTTGCATGAGTCGTTGTCATGTATTCTACCTCTGTAGTTGATAGTGCCACTACAAATTATTTCTTACTCATCCAATTGACTGCACCTCCAAATAGGTTAAACACATACCCACTTGTAGATCTTCTCCAATCCAAATCTCCAGTGTAGTCTACATTAACAAAGCGACATATATCCAAAACTCTATCCAATCATGTTCTTCCTTGGTAGCACAAACCATAATCACTAGTGCCACGCAAATACCTAAAAACCCACTTCTAATGCTCCTTCCCCGATTTTGACTTAAACTTGCTCAATACTCCCACTAAATGTGAAATGTCTGGTCTAGTACAGACCATCACATACATCAGGCTACTGACTGCACTTGCATATGGAGCACGGGACATATCCTCTTCCTCTTCTTGTGTCTTGAGACACTGTTCAACAGATAAATTTACACCTACAAGAATAGGAACCTTCATCGGTTTACTATCCTACATATTAAACCTCTGTAGTATTGTCTCGACACACTTCCTTTGGTTTAACCAGAGATTCCTCTTTGCCCGATCTCTTTTAATTTCCATGACCAAAATATAGTTTGTAGCACCAAGATCTTTCATGTTGAATTTGGAGGACAATTGGGTCTTCAAATCATAGATAATTTCTTTGTCATTTCCAACTAGCAACATATCATCCACAAACAAGACCAGATAAATAACATGGCCACCCATTAATTTAAAATACACACAGTGATCTGCTTTTCTTCTGGTGAAGCCAACTCACCCTATAAATGTATCAAAATTCTGATACCACATCCTCGGTGACTGTTTTAACCCATACAAAGACTTCTTTAACTTGCATACCAGTTCTTTCTTACCCTTCACTGCAAAGCATTTAGATTGCTTCATGTAGATTTGCTCTTCTAGATCCCCGTGAAGAAATGTTGCCTTCACATCCATCTGTTCTACCTCAAAATCAAAAGCAGTAGCAACAAATAAAAGTAATCTAATAGAAGTTACCTTGGTAACATGAGAAAAAATATCACCAAAATCAATTCCTGACACCTGGGAATAACCTTTTGCTACCAACCGAGCTTGTATTTCTCCACCTTTCCTTCTAAATTTGTCTTCTTGTTGAACACCCATTGGTTTCCAATGGGTTTCCTTCTAGCCGGCAACTCCATAAGATCCCAACCCTCATTTTTGTGCAAAGATGCCATTTCATCAACCATGGGCTCTTTCCAAAGATTTCCATCCTCTGAATCTGCTACTTCCTTCACAGTTTTAGAATCATCATCAGTAATAGATAAAGAAAAATTTGAATAGAAAGCAAATGGACTATACCTTTCTCGCTACCTTCTTTCTTGAATTGATCTTCCTACACCCAGAGTTTGTGGCTCTTCATTTTCTAATTCCTCCTCTACTGTAGAGTCTCATTCTTCCTCCTTTAGCTCAAACTCTATCTTCTCAGGTTCCTTAAGTTGGACATCATGTTTAATAACATCTTTCACCTCTCTAAACACCACATTTCCGTTGTACACAACCTTCCTTGTTGTTGGGTTCCAAAGCTTATAACCCTTTAAACCATCCTTATGCCCAACAAAGATGCAGTTTTCAGATTTACTATCCAACTTGGTCCGTTCCTAATTTGGAACATATACATATGTATCACATCCAAATACCCTCAGCTGTGGAAGAGAGGGTTTCTTACCAGTCCATACCTCTTGTGGAGTCTTATCCTCCAATGTTGATGAAGGTGACCTGTTGACCAGGGAACATGCTGTCTCCATTGCTTCTGCCCAAAATTCCTATCCTAATTCGGCACCACTGAGCATGCTTCTTGCCCTTTCCATCAACATCTTGTTCATTCTTTCTGCAAATCCATTTTGCTGAGGTGTATATGGAGTTAGTCTTTTGCCATGCTATACCAGAATTCTTACAAAATTATTCAAATTCCTTACTGCAAAACTCTCCACCGTTATCTGTCCTTAGCACCTTTATCTTCTTCTTTGTCTGGTTTTCCACTAGAGCCTAAATTCTTAAACCTATCAAAGACTTCATATTTTTTCTTGAGGAAACATATCCATGTATTTCCTGAGAGGTCATCTATAAATATACACAGTACACAGACTTACCCAGTGATGGAACCTTCACAGGTCCAAACACATCACTGTGCACAAGCTCTAATATTTGTTTTGCCCTCTTACCACCAAAGGGGAAACTCACCCGATTCTGCTTCCCATATACACAATTTTCATAGAATTCAAAATCCAAAGAGCTATTACTCATACCTTCTACAATACCTTTACCATGAAGTATTCAAAGGCCCTTCTCTCCAATATGTCCAAGCCTTTGATGCCAAACCATGGTCTTCTCTCCAGAGACCACTAGATTTTCTACTCCACTTTCAGGAACCACAAAACTGTTGCACCCATCAACAATAGTGCTACCTTACAGCTTGTACAGAGTTCCAGTCTGAACTCCCCACATCAATACCAGTGCTCCTCGAACCATCTTGCAGGTATCCTTATCGAACACTATTTTTACACCTACATCATCAAGCTTGCTTACAGAAATCAGATTTCTAGCTAATGCGGGAATATGCAGAACATTCGGAAGTGTTCTAACCATTCCACCTTGCAACTTCAACTTTACTTTTCCATGAACAACAATTCTAGCCTTCCTATCATCCCCTAAGAAGACATCACCACCATCATATTTATCATACTCTAAAAACCACTCTTTATGGGGAGTGAAGTGAAAGAATGCACCTGAGTCAATCAACCATGCCTCATGATCTACATGTGTACTTGAAGAAGCCAAGTACACATCCCGACCTTCATCTAAGAAGGTTTTCGCCTCTACAGAAGAAGCATCATCAGATCCCTTTCCTTTGTTAGGAGATTTAGATTTACAGTCCCTTTTGTAGTGCCCTTCCTTTCCACATTTCCAGAACTCCACATTTACAAGTTTTCCTGGAGATTTAGATCTCCCTCTAGATTTAGATCTCCCACTCAATGATTTTTTTTTTTTACTGTTTTGGGACCATGCTCATACAAACAAGGCATCACCATTCTAGCTCTCCATATTTTTCCATTTCATCTCCTCCGTCAGCGAGGATGAGACAATTTCATCAAACTGCAAGGTAGTTGCATTGCTACCTATTGTAATAACTAGACTATCCCACGAATCTAGTATAGAACACAACAAACTGATACACTTATCTTCATCTGAAATTTTAATATCAAAAGAAATAATTGACTTACCACCGTATTAAATGCGTTCAGATGCTCTATCACTGAGTCTCCATATTTCATCCTCAGGTTATATTGCTTCTTCCATGGGAACATTTTATTCACTAGAGACTTAGATTGGTACAAAGTCCCTAACTTGTCCCACAAAGCCTTCGTTGTTGCTTCCCCTGATACATTGAGCAATACTGAATCTGAGACACACAATCATATTGTTCTCTTTGCCTTCCGATCCAACTTTTTCCATTCTTCATCGGACACTCATGTTGGTTTAGTACCTGCATCTACCATGATCCACTGATTTTTATCCACCAATAGATCCTCCATCTTGAGTTTCCATAACTCAAAACTCTGACCATTAAATTTATCGATCTCTATCTTTCCACTGCTCACCATCTTCTTTCACCACCAGAATTGATCTCACATATCTCTCACTGAACAGGGTCTACCATAGGCCTTAGCGAAACCTCTCAGCAACAAAGGCGTCCCCTTGAAGCTAAAACAACTCTGATACCAAATGTAGGTTTGAACCCCATATAGAAATTACCTGCATACCAATTCTAAAACATAGAAAATAAACAATGCAAGAGCATAAGACATGTACACAGATATTTTCCCTTGGATCCCAAAACCGAGACTACCAACTTGATTTTTCATTATGTTCCTTTCAATGTTACAATACATATTTATACATGCCAAAGTATCCAATACCATGGACCGAAAAACATAGGTATGTCCGCCCAACCTAATATAGGGTCCAAAAAAAATTTCCCGTGGAACTACCCCGAACCACGTAGAGGGTGGCTATCCACCCCCCTCAAATCCCCTAGATAGGGAGGGCTGCTACCCCGCCTATGATCCCCCTGCTATGCAATCGGTAAAATAGAAGGGGGGCTCCACCCCCCCTCTAAACCCCCAGTTCACTATGTAGTCTAGCCATGGAAAGAATATAACATAACCCAACAAGAAACCATTTCAACTTTGAGCCTTGGAAACATTAGTCAGAGATTTTTATCTAATAAAGACTTAGAGGGGTGTTTGTAGGTGAAATTTCAGTTGTAAAGGTTTCCTAGGTAGCTGATAATGATAAAATCCACTTTTAAATCTAAACATGTAGCTGACATCATCTTTACAAGGGTAAAGGTGATTTTTTGTGTTATGATCCAGGTCCAACACTCTATGGGTTTCATGGTAGGTCAAAATGGATTTTTCTAAACTTATAGTACTTGACACTGAAAGAGATCTCAACCTTAAAACTTCCAACATGGTGAAATAGAGTAAAGATCTGTGTAATTCTGAAGTAAGTAGCAATGTGCAGGGAAAATGAAGAATGACAAGACTATAAAAAAAAGGTATGATTGGCTCAAGAAAAAAGGAGAACCAAAAGTTAACAAAAATGTAATAAAAGATAAATATGGTAAGATATATTTAAACGTTTGAATATTGGGCATGTTTGAAAGTTGGGAATATTTGAAGGTTTCAATGTAGAAAAAATGGTATCTGAAGCATATTAAGGAAGCAAGGAAATGAGCCGCAGAATGAAAAACATAGAGATTAAACAGAGGATAAGAAAATAGAGCATATTCCCTAGGGCTCTTGTAGGGACAAAAGGCTGGTGCATGCCTAGAGCACAATGAGAAAGGTGACATTGTCTGGTTGTATATTTCTCTCCAACATTTGAGAGAAAAGGCTAAGGACTTCCTCACCGATCCATTTCCTCGCATACTCTTTAATGATTAGATTCCATAACAAAACATCCCATATGCTTCATGTTTAGTCCATGTAGTCCCACTTGGGCTCTCATCTCTCTCAATATCATCATGAGCAGGGTTTTCCCTTTTACAGATTTGAAAGGATTGCATATGTATAGTTCACACTAGCCAAGAGCGAATCATTTATCCTGATGCCATACACATGAATTTCATCGATATTTTCTACGCCTTTGTAACACGACCATTCTGAACACCTCTTGTATTGTCATAAATTCCCGAAAATTATGAATACCTTTTGGTTAAATAGAGACCCATACCTATAATTTCTGGAAGCCCTACATTTGTCAAACGCTAAAAATACCCTGCAAAATCGACTATTGCTAATTTAAAATATATTGGGATAAATTGTTGTCCCCTATTTGTGAATGAACAGTGCGATTGACCCAAAAAATCCATGTTCCCTGTTTGAGAATGGTTAAGCAAATGGAAACCATTCCAAAATTTTTCCCTTGCGCTACGTATGTGTGATTTGTCTTTGGCCCATGCAAGTTCAATGCTACAACTTGGCTTTGATACCACTTGTAACGTCACTCAGCACTCCCACTTGGTGACATCACTCACTCGAGCTCCACATTTCACAATTTCACTAGAAACATAGACATAATTTAATCACAATTGCGCAAAGTCATAAATAACCTAGGCACAATTAACCCTAATGCACAAATTATAAACCACAACATAATCCAACAAACACATAACCATGTAAAAATACCAACAATAACAATTTATTAATATCGTATGCATAACTTAAATTTAACACATAGTATGAGCACAATCAAATCAGTAGAATACGAGTCCACGTGTAAGTACAACAAAACCAAATGTGCACATAAACAATTTTAAACACTTATTTGTATGGAATTTTGGTTGGTTGTGGATAAATGGTATGAAGTATGAAGTATTTTGATATGTATGAAGTGACGTGTTGAAATTGCCCATATAACTATTCAAGAATCTTTGATGGAAAGTTTGCATTTGTACTTATGGATGCAAGAACCAAAAAGAAAGGTTGGAGTTAGATGCAAGTTTTGTGCATCTTTTGGTAGAATAAATGCCCCTCGCTCGTAATCTCTTAGTGAATATTGTTAGCATAGTTCTAGGCTAAGCCATGAGTAGGTTTTAAATTTTTTATTTTTTACGATTAATGTTGTAAATTAAAAAAAAAAAAAAACGCTACTGAAATTTCTGATAGTGCCCAATTTTTCTTGTTTAGACAATGTCCCCTGTTTTTTGGATAGTCTTTTCATTCTTGTTTTAATTCCCATTTTTTAAACTTTCCAATTCTACCACAATTTCCTGTAGTGTCTCTCGTTTTAAAAATATAAAGCCGAAAATGCAACCGTTTTTTATTGTCCACGTGTCATCATGGCGAAATTATTAATCCAAATCACAAAATTTCGTGATTGGATAGGTCACAAACTTCAGGTCAAGTCAAGTGGTAGTGGTTAATCGATTTGGTTGATTGTATTAGCTAGTTGTCAGTCACAACCATAGCCAGTTGTTTCTTACCCCACCGATCTTAAATAAACCCATATTTCCAAAGTTAAAACATGTCTATAACGTCAGTCATGGCCATAGGTTTAAATTTCGATGACTGTTCTTTCTGTTCCATGTAATACGCTACCATAATTTCCGCCCAGTCCGAATTAAAGCAAGAAAATTGCAAGATTTGCAAAAAATCTTGTAGAACCACCTGTAGCAGATTAACTAGACTCTCCAAAGAAACTCGACTTCATCATTACTATTACATGCTATCTATTATGACATGAAATCTCATGTAATCATGAAGGATTATATGAATAGGATATTGAACCAAAACTTCATCTCAAATATTCAAAAATGGATGAAATTTCACCATTTCAAAATTTTGAAGTGCAACAAAGGAGACAATGATTGAGGAGGTTAAGAAGACATCCCATATTTTTTGCAGCCTAATTCAAGCTGATTGCAACATCTGTTGGGTAAGATTCCATACGTTGACATCTATTCTTCATAACAAGCAAGCAGATATCTATGGCACCAAAATTTAGGAAAGGTGGAAAGCTTAAGAGAATCGAACCTCAAGGAGCTGAGCTAGTTGATGCTAATCCAAGTGTTAGAATATTGTTTATTCAGGTAGGCTAGTATCCACTCTGCACCAGCTTAGGAGGCCTACATCAAGGTGTGGCCTAAGAGTTTTCTCAAACTTTCAATGCATAGGAAGCTACCATCTTTGGTTTCAAATTATAGGTTTCAAAACAGTCAATTGTAGAAGCTTTTAACATTCCCCAAGAACGAGAAAAGTGGTTTAAGGGATAACTCATTACAGGACGAGATCTCAATGCTTTTATTAGAGATGAATACAGAGATCCTAACTGGGCCAAAGGACTTCCCAACAATTATCTTAAGAAGGAATGGGAAGAAATAATCAAATTGGTTAAGTCTTTTCTCACTTCTGAAAGAAGGTATACAGTAGTATTTCTTTACCATATGAGGTTTCTTTTCCATTTTGCAAGTATGAGAAATCTTAATATTCCCTGTTTAATTTTGAAGAGTCTGACCAAAATGGCAGTGAGAATTCAAACACACCATGAAGCATTAGAATACAGTTTGTATCATCAGGCAATTATTAAGGTTCTGGTCAAAGAAGTACTGAAAAAGAGAAAGCAAACTTGGGAACATTTCTTATTTTACAAGGCAAGCCAACCTGCACCAAAACCCCAAGAAATTTCTAAATCTTCTTCGACACAGGTTCAAATAGAAAGGACTTCAACTACACCAGCTTAAGGAAGTTCTAAAAGAAAGGCAAAGAAGGAAACTGCTGGCAAAGGTACCAAAAGTAGCAAAGAGAAGCCTTTAGCTATTGAATATGAAAAGAAAAAGGAGAAAGGTGAAAGCTCTTCTGCCCAGAAAACAAAAAGCATGAAAATGGTTCATCATGTTAGACCTTTTCCTAAGGTTTACAAAAGAGCTCAAAGAAGAAAACTTGCAGCTGAGGAGAAATCTAAAGTGCAGTTGTTTCCTGAAATTCGAGAAGCACATGAATAACAATAGGAAAACCAGCCTATTGATTATGATGATGAATTGCTAAGAGAAGCAAGGTATAAAAGGGCCAGCAAAAATAAGAAAGAAGAAATAAAACCAATTGCTGAAGCTAGGAAGAGGCATACTAGGGAAATAAACAAATACAGACTAAAATGAAAATCCCTAAATAATCCTAGTTTACTACCTGAAGTAATGGTCATAGATGAACGGCATACAGAGTTGTAGAGTGAGGAACCTCCAATTGCAGAAATCATAAGATCTTTGAAAAAGCAAAGAGGTAAAGCTCCCATGGACTAGCCATGAGAGCCTTGCAAAATAAAAAAGGTCTAGAAAGAAGAAGAAAAGAAAGAGACCATCATCAAAGAAGACAGAACCAAAATCACAAGTTCAAAATCTACTGCCAGAAATAAAACAAACATGGATAAGCTTGCAAAGGTTGTAGCTCACATGTAATGAAAGGGTATTTATCCTTAAAAAGATACTTTTTTTCATATCAAATCAAAGGTTTGAATATGGAGATTAAAGCTAAGAATATCCAAGCATATACAAGTTTTTCAAAGCTGTTAAAATTTTGAAGTGAAAGTATTATCCTACTAGAAAACATGGAAGTGTTTCCAATTTTTTTCACTATTACAGGCATTACCGAAATTTCCGGTAGCATCTGTTTCAATGGAAAGATACAGCTGTCAGCAGAAAACCTCCGGGCTAGTTTTGTTAAGACGACAACCCATAACAATATGGATAAGGAAAATGATGGATATGAGATAGTTATGCAGTTTTTGAAGGTTGTATTGAATGGAGCCATATGGTCATTTAATAGTTAGGACCATAAAGAGAAAAAACAACATCAAAAGGGGCAACCAATTAGTTTTTCCAGAAGCCAAGTGTCATTCTTCCTCTTCTTCTCATCTACACCTATACTTTTTGTTGCAATTCAATGGGAGATGATCTTAATGTCTAAAAGATACCTATGTAACAAGGAAATAATGGAACCACAAATTTAGGGGAGTTGGAGTTGGTGCCTCTCTCTCTATATATATCTTTTGTAAATCTCATTTCAAGGTTGGATTTTGGTTCACCTGAAGACTCAGCTTAATAAAATGGCTTTTTTTGTACTTCATGCTGGAGGATTTTGTCATTTAAGTTATATCTAATGTGTGGTTTGTCTATTTCCTTGTTCCAATTTTTTGAATTATAAATTTTTAGTAGCTAGTATAGTATGAGAAAGAATCATTAAGAGGATGTGATGATGACTTATCTACTATACAATTTTCTATAAATTGTAATATATGTTCAAGTAGAACTTGTTAGTGAAGGTTTCACAAAGGATTTGTGGGATATTTTATACATGTTTTTACTTTTTAGTTGTTGTCTCTCTTTTCAAGCCCATTTTAATCTTTTAAATGATAAATTACATCAGCTAGTGTAGTATGAGTGAGAAATCACTAAGAGGATATAATGATGACTTATCCACTATCCAGTCTTCTTTAAATCATAATATCAGTTCAAGTATAAATTGTTAGTGAAGTTTTCACAAAGGATTTGTGAAATACTTTATACATTTTCTTACTTTATAACTGTTATTTTCCTTGACAAGAAACATAGTTTGTTACAAGGTTGTCTGTAGTTAAAGTGACTATCTTAAGATACTCAGTTTTCTTCTGATATTTATCAGCTACCTGTTCTCTTTCCTCTGCTCCCCTATATTACTCACTTAACCACACAATTTATGCTTTCCACAACTTGCCATATGCATGAAAGTTCAAGAGGAACACAATCATTTTCGAACTCCTTCAGAATCCATCCCACCACTCAAAAAACCATTTTAAATTTTGAAATGAAATCATGCTGTGTAACGCTTACACCTTTTGTAGTCTAGGTGTAACTCCTTGCGCTAACAGATACTATTAGTTCTGATTTTACTTGTTTATCTAGCCACATTGTAGTAAGAGGAGACTGGTTCAGATTCTCTTTTCGAGATATAAAAAAATGGAAAATTTGTCAAAATATGTTAGAGTAGTCATCTCTATCAACTTCCTTTTCAAAATCCTCGGTCAATCTTGTTGACTAGCATAGGCAAACATAATTAAGCTCATCGCATCTTGGTCGAACTTGATAATATTTCACTAGGTTGGGTCCAAGTTTAAACAAATCTATCATATTTAAAAACAAATTTTGGAACTCTTATTTTAATGTTGCAAAGTAACGATAGAGTGTATCACAAAACCCCAATTCAATACTGTTGAGGCCTCAGAAATCACTGCCACAACATTGGGGAATAACCACCCGGTCCGGACCTTAGTGTAGCTCCTTTTCTGTTTGGAATGGTGGCTCCGACTGGAGATAACGAGACCAGTTTCCCGATAATGAAATAAAAGGGATGGATGGGTGATGAATAGTTTGCTTAAGTGATAGGCGACTAGCTTAT
>APFE030982611.1:171568-202341 GCA_000404065.3 Pinus taeda
AAATATATAGATATATATAAGCGATAATAGCAAGAGCGATTTAAACAACAATTTATATAACGAAAATGAGCACAGACCCAGATAATAGTACCATGTGAGCTGCAGATCAATCCAAAATATCAATCGCTATTCAAAATTCCTTCTTCAATACAGAAATGCTTTCAAACAATGACAATAGTGCACATTTGCATAAAAGCCTTCCTCATTAAATTCAGAATAATTGGTCAAGTTTCATAAAAGAATATCCGTGAAGTACAATAGTGCAACTTCAGGGTTTAAGTCATATACAAAACTTTACGACCCTTTCTAAATGCATGAAAGGGTCTATAAATACTATTAAGCTAAGAAAATCTATGAAACAAAATCCTACTAAATTGGTATCAGTAAATGCAATCTATCTCTCAGGGGCGATCTGGCAGTCGGCGAAGTGAGTCATGCCTCAGGTTGTTTGCCCTTAAACCTAAGTTGGCTTGTCGCAAGCATTGGTTCTACTTCTGGTGGTTTGTTGAGGCACAAACTAAATTGGGCGGCGAAGGTGGCATCCTGAATGTCGGGTATAATATACCCGACAGCATCTGTTAGGCACTTCAAGGCGGATCTTTGGCTGTATGGCTTGATTAAGAAGAACCAATAAGCATCCCATGTCAAACTGTTGATTCCAGCGATCAATCTTGCGTTTTTTTCCAGCTCCGGATAGCATGAGTGCTCCAACATATTTGCCGCTGTTAATTGACTTGGAGTGCATTGGGAAATTATATTAGATAAATAAAGTGTATTATTTACTAATTCAACCAAATTTCCATTGATTGTTTTGCATCTGGAAATTGCTCTTTTTGCCTTCATTAAGCCATTCTGTGAATAATATCTCTTTGTGCGATTCCAGAATTCTCGGTAGATTAGTTGCCCGGCCTATATCGGAATTCTGCCATTCTATAAAATTTGTCAGTGTTTCTTCGGCCTGATCCAAATCGGTCCTTGCTTTTTCTACCTCTTTGCTTATGGATGCTACCAACTCGCACAATGGTTCTGCTTGTGTAATCTGTTGACATAGTAGCTTAACCTGATTAATCAATGCCTTATTTAACTGGAGCGCTTCCGCTTTGAATTCATCTATCTGAGGGAGCTTTTTCCTTTGCTCAATTTGAGTGGTCAATTGAGTGATTTGCTCATCTTTTGCTTTCATTGTTCCCTCAGTTGATATTCTTAACTGCTCTAGTGCAGCCGATAGCTCCTTTTGCCTTTGGATTGCGCCTTCATCAATTCTCTGCTTTTGCTCTTGTAATTGCTTGGTTAGCTGATTATTGTTCTGTTGCTGCACTAACAATTCTTTCTCCGCCTACTCTGCCTTTTGTTGAACTTCTGATAGTCTCGCCTGTAGCGAAGAGATGTCTTGGTCCTTGGTCTTTAATAAACTGCTTACCTCTGTTGCTTTATCAATGGTTGCCGCTGAATATGCTCCAGCAAATTGCGATAGCTTGGTTAAGTCATCGGAGGGGTCGAATTCCTCTTTCCATACAACATTGCCCGTTACTGTTAATTCAGGGAATGGGGAAGGTTGATCAGCTCTTCTCCTTTTCCTCTGTCACTTTACAACAACTTTATGCTTAGGGCTATAAAATACATCTAAAGGGGGAATCTCTTCAATTTGCAAAACGATCTCTCCGGTTGGATCTTTAGGAATTATCTCTGGTTCTTTTGTTTTGGGTAGGCCGCTGGTTTTTCCCGAAACCGGTTTCGATGTTGCTTCTTGTGTATCACCTTCTTTAGAAACCTCATCATCTTTCGAGCACTCTAGGTTATCGATAATTGTACTGAATTGCTTCCATTGCTGGAGCAAATTCGGATCAACTAATATATCATTATTATTCTTAGAGTTGCTCTCTTCTTGGGTCTCCTCCTGCCTCTGGCTATGCACTTCCTCCTATTACTTTGATGTAGTAGGAGGTGGCGTATTATCTCGCTGCTCAGACTCGCTTGACATGGTTGTTGTCGGAACAGTCGCTAACAGGTCTAGAGGCAGAGTTTGCAACCTTTGTTCTCTAATTATGTTAAATTCGACTAGCCCTTTATCATTATACACATTTCTGGCAAGCGACTTGACTTGATACAGCGATTCGGCCGATGCAAACAAATCCTCGAACTTGTCTTCCTTGTGCTCGACCTTGGCCAATTTGGCCTGGTCGAGTGCATTGTAAGCGATCTTCCTTGGATCATACTGCCTGCTTGGTAGAGTAGCCAGAGTAAGCAAATTCATTTTCCCAGCTTCCTTCTCTGCATGCTTGATGTCATGCATGGTATAAATTCCAATTCGTGATGGAAAAGAGGGCCAAACATGTTTTTTAGCTCTTTTCAGGGTCTGAGTAACCCCTTCAGCATTGATTTGATAAGCTACTTCCCTGGCAAGTAGCTTATCGGGGATGTAAAGTGGTAGAACATGCAGCCAGGCCTGACTGCCAAAAACTCTTATGTAGGTGAATTTCTCCTCCCCAAACCAACTTACTACTGCAGTCAAATCTACCCCTGCTTGCTCAGAAATCTTCGGGGCAAGCTTATTAAAAATGGAATAATGAATTGGCAACATAAAACCATTGCAGATTTGGTATAGGTGGTGCTTATAACTAGTCTTCCATAGTTTTTGATAATATATGTGAATGGGTGTGGGGTCTTGCGACGTCCACCTCCATCCCAGCACAGGAAACTCAGAATTAAAACAAAACACATCCATTACATAGGCACTATAATAAAATGGAGGAATAACCCTCTCTGTGACACGATAGTCAGACCTGAAATCGAGGATGGCTTTTTCTAACTTGTCGGATAATATGACCGCCCAATCCATAATTTCTCCACTACATGCTGCCTCCATTAGGGGAACCATTTCTATGGTAAAATTGGTAGAGTGATGCAATCCCCATAGCCTACACATCATAATTCCAGCATAACAGTAAGGAGAACACAGGGAGTCAACTGAGTACTTACCCGAGGTTTCATGCTTGTGTTTTGTTGGATTCTGTCTCCAGCCTCGAATTGGTTCAGACTCGGTCTCATTCTCTGCTCGAAATTTCTCCAGAAATGCAGCATTATATTTCTTCTCTTCTGTCGGTAAGTGATACATTAGCCTTAGATCTTCGGTTCGAAAAGAACCGAAAATCCTCCCGTCCGCAGTGCTAAACAATCTATTGATAATTGGGAGCTCTTGGATTTCCCACCTTACCACATCTGTGTAAGGAAGAATTTGCTCCCGAGCCGCTATTCTGTGTAGAAAGGAGTCGTCCAAGTCTTTTAAATTGGCATCAGATTTGCTGGTATTATCACATGAAATTTCTATTCCGGTCACCTTTGGCCCTTCTGTTTCAATCAAATTATAAGTCCCTTGCCAAGTGGTCCTGGTGAGTGCTAAGCATGTTGTATCTGATATAAGCCTTTTGTTCTTTCCACTTGGATCAACGACAACTTGCCCTGCGGCTGGCAGAGCAGTAGGCATTGTAGTCTTCTTGGATTTCTTTCCCATTCCAATTTCTTCTGTTTCTATGGAAGAATTATGCACAGAGTGAAAGATAGGCATAACACAGGCAACAATAACATGAATTGAACAGAATGAAATATATATATCTAGGTGCATTCATAGCGATCAATCCACTTAAGGCGGCCTTAGGATCAAATCCGTGGATAGATCTCAAGCCTGTTATTCTCATTAAATGGTCGTTACGGCCTATCAATCTCATTAATTCCACTTGCTTCGATTAATAGACGAATGGTTTATTTGAAGCATGCTTTGGGTGATTTGGTGGTTTGAACATGGATGAGCGGCTTTCCAAAGGATATGGCCTTAATTATGAATAAATCATATTAAACTTCCTTTATGACTGTTACTTTCAAAACTGCGCTTTTTTACCCTTTATGCAATCGGGCATCGGGGAAATGCTAAGTTATTGCATTGGTTTTGTTTGGAATCCCCGATCACCGATAGCGATATCGCATCGTGTTGGGCATAGCTGGTAGGGCCGCTTAGGATGAGGGCATGGTAAGTCGTCGATCGCCAATAGCGATATCACATCGCATCGGGTGAGGGGAGCTTCTTTGCACTATAAGTGTTATCGCCGATTGCCAATTGCCGATTTCGCATCGCATCAAAGCAAGGGTCGTTACTCATGTTACTTTATGCTTTGCCGATATCCGATTGTGATTTCTCATCGGCGAAAACCAAGATGTCCCTTAAGTCGAGTTTTCTTTGTCATTGCGATATGCGATCCTGTGATCACTTTATCGCAATGATAAAGATAAATCGTTTTATGTTGGGGTTTATCGATTGGTTTTATTAAAAAGGCCTTTTAATAATGTTTTCTTTTATTCGAACCTTTTTTGAAATAGAACTTTAAATTGATACCAATTTAAAACAAAAATCAAAAGGGACCCATTTCACATTATAATTTTGGAATTTTAATGATATGAAATGGGGGGTTGTTGTATGGCACAACACATACATAGAGGATTTATTCCGAAGGACAATAAAGAAGACGGTAAGATTTTCTTCCTTTTTACTAAAGAAGTAAATACCATTTTATCAAGTGTATAATCAATCAAGTTGGGATCTTTTGTTGCCTCTAATTTTTTAGTACATGTGGATGCATGCTCAAATTAGTAGATTTTGTTGCTAGTTATTTTGTTGCTTATCATCTTTATTTTTCCCACTATAATCCTATTCTCTATGGATCTTTTTGTTCTTCCCATAGATCTATTCTATAAGGGTAGAGGGGGGATGAAGTGTATTTTGTATTCCTTATATCCATGCAATTGCATCTTTGGATACTTTTTCTTTTTGTATTGTGTAGTTCTTTTTTCTTTGAGGTTCTTGTCTTCACACCCCTTTATTAGTTGAAGTACTTATAGGAGGACATAATTATCATTTAGAGGTAGAGATTTATTTCCTTGTATCCATGCAATTACATCTTTCGATATTTGTGGATACCCCAAGTGGGTACTCACATGGAACATTAGAAATGTAGCTTTTACTTTGGAATAAACATATTTCATTGTTTGAAAACAACTGTTGCATATAATGGGTCAAACATGACCATTCCCCCATAGTTTTTACTCTTTATATATGTCTTAGTACAAATGAGTTTATACAGATGCAGACATATTCCGCAATCTCCTCTAATACTAGCATACTTTCTTTTGTGAGTATTCACATTGTTGGTAGTGTGCTCATATCAGTAATGTTCATAAATATGCCATCTCATTGCCTATGTAGATTCCTTGTTCAAATTTCTACCCACACTCTCCAAATTGGAAGATAACCTACTTTGAATGTAAATTGAGAAGGTAGACGAACCTTTTCATTGGAGTAAGATTTTGCTTTGTGGATTTGGTGCTTCAAAAAAGATAATATATGGCTCCATTTTACAGTTTTGTAATTGATATCGTATGTATAGAAAGGTGTGTTCCCATTACAATTCTAGAAGTTGCAATCTTAAGATTTTACTGCTAAGGTTTTATGCCTTTAGTTCTCTCCTCCACTTTTGCCAAGGAAAAGGATTAATCATTATTAGGTGGATTATGCTGGGCTATATGTAAGTCAACAAGAACATGTTTTGAAGGTGCATGGTCTTGGTTGATGATTTTTTTTAATGTACATTCTTTTAATCATAAAAAATAATAGGATTGATTGTGAGTATGATAGATGGAAATTTCCTGATGCATTTGTTATAATATAATGGCCATATTTTGGGTTATGCAATATGTGTTTTAGTGCTGTAGGACACATTCATAAATCACCAAGTCGAATCCAAAATGAGAACTACGCCTGAAAAATTGGCATATTTAAAATTTATAGAAATTATGAATGTGTTATTTTTTTTTTAAGAAACTTGAACAGGTAGGAAGCGAAAATCTATTTTCAAAGTGACTTTTTGGGTCTCATTTTACCCACTTTTGTTTGCATATTTCATTTCCATGAGTGATAACTTCATTTCATTGTTACAATAGATGAGAAACATAGTGTTAATGCATGGAGAATATAATTACTTGAAAGAAAAATTTTGCACTTTAAAAATCTTACCAAGTTCCTTGTTGGTTTTTTTCTATGCCAATTTTTGAAGAAAGTTGCATAGGTAGGAGGCAAAAATCTATCAAATCTTAAAGTGACCTTCTAGGTCTCATTTTACCCATTTTTATTTTCTATTTCATTTTTTTCAATGATAACTGCGCTTCATTGTTCCAATAGAGGGGAAACATGGTGTTAATGCATGGAGAATATAATTCCTTGAAAGAAAAAAAATGTATTTTAAAAATATTAGTAAGATATTTGTTGGCTTTTCTCTAAGATTTTCCTTAGTCAACAATTTAGGATGATTTTCAAGTACCTATAATTTTTTTTAATCCAAGTCTCACATTACTACTTTCGATTTCCATGTCTCATAGAAGTAAAAGCCTATTTTTATCCTTTTGAGATAACCATCTAGTTGAGTTTTTGTAATTTTAATATCAAGACAATGCAACTATTTTGTCCTTTTCAATTATTTATTCATTTCCTTTTTCTTTTCTCCAAATATCAATTGGAAGCAATGCTACTTGTCTACTGGATTTCTCTTTGATAAATATTGCTAGGAAAATTGGTGGCAAACCTATTTTCCTTTGAAACTCAATGTTTGTTGATAGAGATTAATGATTGAGCTCCTGAAGGTATTATGTTGTCATTGATAGAAATTTTGGTGTTTACAACTTGGGGACTCTCGCTTGCCTTATTATTCACCTATATATATATATATTATATATATATATATAACTATTTTGGTATAGGTTTGTTCTTCATACAATGGTTCACAACGACTTTGGATGACTCTTCTTAGACCTTTTCTAATTAAATTTTGGTTATGATTGGCAAGTAGTGAGGGTCAAACACTCGAATAGGCCAAATCCATTAATCTTTCCCTCACAACACATCAATGCACTAGCTGAAAATAGTTCCCCATATTCCTGTAAGAGATTCAAAGCTGACTAGGTACCTTTGTGACTCATTTGGAGGTTACCGAATTACCTCTCTACCATTTTTTTGTTGATGTTCTTTTGTTATTTCATTTTTTTCTTTTTCTTTTTTTTTTTTCCTTTGTAAGATTTCCCATGTATTGTGATGGTATTATACAAATTTCATTTTGATGTTCAATTTATATGTGATGGTCATATATGTGAAATCTTGTTTATGTGTCTTTTCAGAGTATAATTTTCCAATGTATAAATTAAACAAATAAATAATTAAATCTTCACATTAAAGTGCAAGAATCACCGATTGAATACTATGGATATGGAGTTCCATCTCCTTGTATACTTTCAGGTCAAAATAATAATAAGCCTATTTTTTGGTGCTAAATCTTTCCCCATGATGAGTACATTCTACAAGGAGTTAGTTATAATAGTTGAAACATTACCACGACATGAAGGAGAGACAACAAACACAATTATATTTGGTATGAGAGTGAGTCATAAACTTAGTGCCATTTTGTATGTTGGTTGTTTTAGCGTATAATGTTTGTCTTATTTAAAATTCATTGTTTACTAGTAATATCAACCAATGCTAGCATAGGGAATCAAATGAAATTTAAGATGATTATGTTTAAAACTAAAAGATTTGAGCCCATGGGAGTGTGGTATAAAGGCAAGAAGTGAGGTGATTGGGCTTTGTATTTACATGGGTACTTGGGTTCAAAACCCCCTAGCTGTATTTTTGTATTATGTAGTTCTTTTTACTTTGAGGATCTTGCCTTCACACCCTTTTGTTAGTTGCAATACTTATGGGAGGATATTGTTATCATTGAGAGGTAGAGGGTGCTTTCCTTATCTCCATGCAATTTCATCTTTCGATACCCATGCTGGGTGTGGAGTTGGAAGTGTTTGAATACCCCTTGAATAGTTTTTTGTTGTAACGAATATTAGCCAAACTTTTTGCTTAAAATTTTAACATCTTTTGAGTGGTTACATTTCAGAATCATTGTATTTTGTCATCTTAAATTAATTAATAACAAGAATCACTCCCCATTAGTTCTCTATAGTCCAAAGTTAGTTGGATTCAAGAATATAGCTCATTATTCATAAGTGCATCATATGTACTAATTATTGTTTACTTCTTGGCATGAAAATCAATGTTTTAGAGTCATATTTTTATGTTGTCATAACATATTTACATGATTCATAAGGTGAGAAATCAATCTTTGGTATAATTGTAGACTTTAAGTTTGATAATTATAGGTCATTTATAGGTTATAGATGTCATCAAAGTTTCACTTCTAATTGAGAATTCAACTAAACATATTGACTATCTTATACGTAGCTATTCTTCCCTCCACCACCTTTTCATAACTTCCATAAACATTAAGTAGGGACTTGTAGCTTTGATGCCATTTTCCTTGATTAGTAAAAGATTTTGCAAGAATTTACAAAGTTTTATAATTCATTGAAAGTTGTAGAATTTACAATTTATAGAGTTTCAAGGTCTAATATTTTAAAGTATAATTTTTTAAAGGGTGCTAGCTCAATGGAAGAGCACCTACTTTACAAGCAGGAGGTTGGTGGTTTGATTCCATCATGCCCTAATATTCATATGAAATGGCAAAGATAAGTTTTTGGTGGCAAGATCTTTTGAACATCACCAATGAGCTTATAGTGACATTTTTTGACCCTCACCAAAATATGAAATGGTGACAGTCAAGGACTGCCACCATATATATATGCATCAATAGTGAAAGGCATGAAAGGTCCATCACCATAAATCATTGTTTATCATATGAAATGGTGCCATTCACTATATGTCATTATAATAGTTATTCGTGATAGACCTTGAATGTCACCACAACACCTATACTTTTGGCGATGTGGTCTTTGGTGGCATTATTTTTTTATGACAGAGGCTCTTTTGACTATGGCCAATGAGCTTATGGTGATATTTCTCAACCCTCAGCAAAATATCAAATGGTAATAGTCAATGAAAGTCGACATATATATGCATCAATAGTGATAGCCATAAAAAGGTCCATCACAATAAATCCTTGTTATTCATATGAAACGGTGATGGTCACTATCCGTCATTATAATCATTATTCATGACAGACCTTGAATGTCACCAAAACACCTATAATTTTGGTGATGCCACCATTAGTGATGGTCAATTTTTTGGTGATGGAGGCTAATCTCCATCACCATTGCTCATATGAAATGGTGATGGTCACTATCTGTCATTATAAATCATTATTAGTGATGGAGCTTGAGTGTCACCACAACACCTATACTTTTGGCAATGCCACCTTTGGTGATGTTCAATTTTTGGTGATGAAGACTCTTTTGACCATCACCGATGATTTTATGGTGACATTTTACGACCCTCACCAATGTCATTTTTTCTTCTAGTGAATGAATCAAGAAATATCTCACCATTGAAATAAGTTCATATAAAAAATATTTAATTAAAAATAAACTATAAAATCATTGATTAATACATGTTAGGTCATAGTGCAATCGAACAACCAACCTCCTTCTTGTAAGACTGGTTGATGCATGATCATAAGGCTTGAAGACAAAAGACTTCAAATTTTATTCCAAAAATACAAAAAAAGGTTACAAGCAAAGGAGTGGGATCCTTTAGCTATCACTTCACAAAGCTTTCTAGATAGGATTTGAGCTAGAATTTAGGGATTTGAGTTATCTTGTAATTAATTCAAGTAGTTTAGACTTAGTTGAGATTATCGAGGAGAATATCATGCAGATTAGATATTATCTAGTATTAGGCAGATTCGATCCATTGATTGATGATTTGGGTGTTGTATGTACAGGTATTTATGTAATTTTGAATTAGTGTAATAAGATTTGGTTGAGGAGGATTTGATTGTAAAGTTTGGAATCTCTCTGTATCTCTGTATATACTATGCATGAATGGTCAATCCCAGAGGCTTTAATTTACTTCAAAATAATTCTGAGTTCTGTTGAATTCCAGTTTGGTCCCTTTAGAACTAGATTATGTATAACCTTGTGTTATCGTGTTTAAATCTTCACTCACTGTGTATTAAATAGTCTGGATATGTTTTAAGAAATATAAAGTATAGATAGGCTAAACTTGGGAGAAGTGCAAATTCTTGGTGGAATGAAGAAAACCCTGACAAAATTAGTGAGAACCCCAGGAGAAGATCTGAATTATCCGATCGATAGGCAACATATCTAACGGTGATTGCGTGCTAACAAGCATGGATGTTAATTCCAAAAACAAATGTGATAAATTATAAAACTAAGTTAATAGCTCACTTAATCATGACCATCTGCTTGAAGGAGTCAGATCTGATGGTGATTGCGTCAAGAGATAACATAAATTTCAGACGTGATATTTTATTGACTGTGGTTTAATCCAGTTGAA
This sequence comes from Pinus taeda, assembly GCA_000404065.3. Lineage (NCBI taxonomy): Eukaryota > Viridiplantae > Streptophyta > Pinopsida > Pinales > Pinaceae > Pinus > Pinus taeda. The sequence continues at coordinate 181,965 of APFE030982611.1, forward strand.
TTTCAGATCAATCATAGTCATTCGTTAAGAAGGGATGAGATTCGACGGATATCACTCCAGAATATGCACATGGGTTAACTTAAATTTCGAACCCGAGAAGGCTATGAAATGTAGTTGTATTTCCTTTTGGTTTTGTGGGAAAGGTGAAGTTTTGCCATATATCAATAAACTAACCAGTTCTACTGTTTTAGCAGAATAGATAAAATTAGAGGTTGATGACTGATTTTTCAAAGGAAACCCGAGAAGGATTTCCACCCGAGCTTGAGGAGATCGATTTTGGTTTTGAACGATTATCCTTAACACATGTAACAAACCCACCACTAGTGGTATCAGAGTAGCCTATTGACACTGAGCAGGATCTCAAAGATTAGAAAAAGAAATCCAACATGGATTTCAGAGTTGGCGGAAGATGTGGTGGTGGTCGAAGAAGAGGAAGACCAGTTGCAAATGCTGAAGTGTTAGAAGTTATGCAACATATGCAAGCTATATTGGAAGCATTGGAAATGGGAAATCAAAGAGATGGAGATGTCACTGAGCCTGAAGTTGAAGTTGCAGAAGAAGAGGAACCTGCAGAAGTTACTCCTAAAATGAGATTCTTTAAATCAGTGTTGGGACCCACATCTAAACCCAGACTTGAGGGTTCATTTTATACAGGAGCTTTAAACGTTGAGGAGTTGTAGACATGATTAATCACATGGATACATTCAATGATTATGAAGAAATGGGAGAAGGAAAGAGAGTGAAGATCGTTGTCACAAAATTGAAAGGACATGCAGCACATTGGTGGGCTGGAGTGCAGGCAAAGAGAAAAAGACTTAGTAAGCAGCCAATTAAAAATTGGAACAAGATGGTAGCAAAGTTGAGAGGTAAGTTTTTACCAAGTGATTATCAAATTTCATTATATAGACATATGCAAAATCTGAGACAGAGGTCTTTGACAATGAAAGAATACATAAAGGAAGTTTACAAAGTGAGCATAAGAGCTGGACAAATTCAAGATACAAATGAGAAGGTTGCAAGATACATAAATGGTCTTAGAATGGAGATCCGAGATGAGGTAAGTATGATGTTTCCTAAAAAAATAGAAGAAGATTTCAGATGGTATTGAGGGCTAAACAAAAACTCATGAGGGGGCAATCTACCAGAAGTAGAGGTACTTTCCAAAGAAGAGGAAGTCAAGGTGGTAGAGGAAGACCTACAACAGCTAGAGATGGAGCTAGTAGCAACTCGAGTCAACATACACTCATAGAAGGTGATTAAAGTGGTAAAAGGATTTTTTTTAGAGGAAAAGGAGGCAGAGACAGAGGAAGAGAAATCAGATGTTACAGATGTAACAAGCTAGGACACAGAGCATATGAGTGCCCAAAAAACGCAGGGACAAATTAGATAAATGTAATTGTTGCTCAGATTGAAGAAGAAGTAGTAAAGGTGTCAGAAGAAGAAAATGTACTAGAGAAAGGGGAATATTTGTTACTTAACAATTTTTTGTTAAAGCCAGAAAAAGAAGTTGTTGAACCAACACATAGAAAGACTTTGTTCAAGACTGTGTACAAGGTTAAAGGAAAATGTTGTCAAATGGTAATTGATAGTGGCAGCACTGATAATTTGGTTTCTACAAAAGTGGTTGAAAAGTTGAAATTAAAGGAAAAGAAACATCCAACACCTTACAAGGTGTCATGGCTTCAAAAAGGACATCAGTTGTTAGTGAAGGAACAATGTGAAGTGGAGTTGCAGTTGGGCAGATACGAAGACAAAATTCTGTGTGATTTGATGCATATGGATGTGTGTCACATATTGGTGGGAAGTCCTTGGCAGTATGACAGACGATCTATGCATGATGGGAAAAATAACACATACAAATTTGGTAATGACGGTATTAATCATACATTGCAGCCTATGGAAGAAGAGGATGAGGTAAATTTTGCATTGATTTGCAAACCCAAAGTAATAATTACTTCCACTAAAATTTCTGATTTTCCAATTGATATTCAAGAGATGCCAGAAAATTATTGTGATATGATTGTAGATGATTTGCCTAATGAGTTACCGCCCATTAGAAAAATTGGTCATCATATAGACTTGATTCTAGGAGCAAATCTGCCAAATAAAACAACTTACAGGATGACTCCCATAGAAAATGAAGAAATTAGAAAATAGGTTTAGGAACTATTAGATAAAGGATTGATTAGAGAGAGTTTGAGTCGTTCTGCAGTGCCAATAGTGTTGATTCCAAAGAAGAATGGAGGCTGGAGAATGTGCACTGTTTCAAGAGAAATCAACAAAATAACAATCAGGTGCATATTTCCTTTACCTAGAATTGAAGATTTGATGGATTGTTTAAGTGGAGCAAGATATTTTACAAAGCTAGATTTAAAAAGTGGGTATCTCCAAATAAGGATCAGAGAAGGTGATGAATGGAAAACTACGTTTAAAACAAATGAAAGACTGTATGAATGGTTGGTAATGCCTTTTGGGTTATCAAATGCTCCTAGTACATTTATAAGGCTTATGAATGAAGGGTTGAAATAATTTATTGGTAAATTTGTAATAATATATCTTGATGATATATTAGTTTACAGCAGATCTAAAGAGGAACATATGAGACATCTGAGTTATGTCTTACAGAAGCTGCAATAAGAAAAGTTACTGCTAAATTTAAAGAAATGTTCATTCATGAAAAAAGAGTTGGTATATTTGGGCTTTTTTGTTTCTACTGATGGATTAAAGATGGATCTAGAGAAGATAAAGGCAATCATAGAGTAGCCTTCACGGAAAAGTGTTTTTGAGGTAAGAAGTTTTTATGTTATTGCTAGCTTTTATAGAAAATTCATAAGGAATTTTAGTAAGATAAATGCTTCTATTATTGATACTATAAAGAAGTATAAACAACCATTTAAATGGACTGTTGAAGTAGAAAAGAACTTTCATCTGTAGAAAAGGAAGATCACTGAGAAACCTATTTTAATTTTGTCTGATTTTAATAAACCTTTTGAACTGAAATGTGATGCTAGTGGAGAAGTTGTTGGTGGTGTTTTAAGTCAAGAAGACAAACATGTAGCTTATTTAAGTGAAAAACAGAATGAATCGAGGAAGAAATATTCTTCTTATGATAAGGAATTTTATGCAGTTGTACAGTCATTGAAAAAGTGGAGATATTACTTGATGTCTAAAATTTCTATACTTTATTCACACAATCATGTATTACAATACATTATGCAACAACCAAAGATTACTAAGAAACATGCAAAATCGGTAGAATATATTCAAAGTGTTAATTTTGTACTGAAGCATATAAATGGCCAATCAAACAAGGTAGAAAATGCCTGAAGCAAAATAAGTATCCTAGTTCAGGAAAGTAAAATTCAAGTGTTGGGTTCTGATTTTCTTAAAGAATTATATGAGAAATATTTAGATTTTAAAGAGGCATCGAATCTTGTAAAAATATTGTTTTTTTAGACAGAAGTAAGTGGCTAGATTGTTTCTTGCAAGAAGGATTGTTGTTTAAAAGAAATCAGTTGTGCATACCAAATTGTTCTATGAGAGAAAATTTAATCAAGGAGAAACATAGTGGTGGACTTGGAGGACATTTTGGTGCTGACAAGACTGATGAGTAGTTGAACCGGTTTTATTTATCACTTAAGATGTTTCTGAAGTGGAGAGGTATGTGAGAAATTGTAAAGTCTATCAGTGTGCGAAGGGAAGGAGCCAAAACACATGTTTGTATGTTCCATTAACTATGCCAGATAGACCTTGGGATATGGTAAGTATGGGCTTTGTTTTGGATTTATCAAAAACTCAAAGAGGAAATGATTCAATTTATGTTGTGGCTGACAAATTTTAAAAAATGGCACAATTTATTCCATGTTATAAAACCAGTGATGCTACTCACATTGCTAATATGTTTTTTAAGGAGATTGCAAGATTGCATGGGTTACCTAAGAGCATTGTTTTAGACAGAGACACTAGATTCGTTGGTCATTTCTGGAGAACATTGTGGAAGAAGCTTGGTACTAAACTAAGTTTAAGTTTATATAATCATCCTCAGACTGATGGACAGACTCAAGTTGTAAACAAAAGTTTGGGTAATCTTCTGAGAAGTCTTGCAGGTGAACATCCAAAATAGTGGGATCAAATTTTGGCATAGGCTGAATATGCTTATAATGATTCTCCTAACAAGAGTATAGGGTAGAGTTCATTCCATATAGTTTATGGAACGCACCCAAGAGGAGTGTCTAAATTAAGATAATTGGGAAAAGCTGAAATGAGAAGTGCTAAAGAAGAAGATTTTGCTTCAGAGATTCAAACAGTACATGAACAAGTAAAACAACTATTACAGAATAGCAACATAAAGTACAAGAGAAGAGTAGACTTGAAGAAGAGAGAAGTTAATTTTTAGGTTGGAGATTTGGTTTAGCACACTTGAGGAAGGAAAGATTTCCAAAAAGGGAGTATAACATGTTAAAATTTAAGAAAATTGGACCATGCAGAGTCTTGAGGAAATTTTCTGCAAATGCATATGAAATTGAATTACCCCTTGACATTAGAATATCTCCAATTTCCAATATTGTTGATTTGTACAGGTATGAAAGTGGAAATGTAGGTGATACGATAGAGGATAAAGAAGAACAAGAGGTTGATTGGGTAAAATAGTTACCTACAACAAAGCCATTGCAACCAGAAAAAAATTTGGATAAGAGATTGTTTAAGAAGACAAGGGGACATGAGTATTTCCAGTATTTTGTCAAATGGAAGGATCAACCAATTGCTGATGCTATGTGGATGAAAAATGCCATGCTATAGAAGCTGGGCATTTCTGTAGAAGAGCTCATGGATAGGAACCATCAAGAATTTTGTCCTCAGGAGTCTGATGTAGGAGCATGAGGCTTGAGGACAAAAGACTTCGAATTTTAGTCCAAAAATACAAAAAAAGTTTACAAGAAAAGGAGTGGAATCCTTTAGCTATCACTTTACAAAGCTTTCTAGATAGGATTTGAGCTAGAATTCATGGATTTGAGCTATCTTGTAATTAATTCAAGTAGTTTAGACTTAGTTGAGATTCTTGAGGAGAATATCATGTAGATTAGATATTATCTAGTATTAGGAAGATTTGATCCATTGATTGAGGATATGGGTGTTGTATGTACAGGTATTTATGTATGTTTTGAATTAGTGTAATATAATTTGGATAAGGAGGATTTGATTGTAAAGTTTGGAATCTCTCTGTATCTCTGTGTATACTGTGCATGAGTGGTCAATCCCAAAGGTTTTAATTTCCTTCGAAATAATTCTGAGTTCTGTTGATTTCCAGTTTGTTCCCTTTAGAACTAGATTATGTATAATCTTGTGTTATCACATTTAAATCCTCACTCAATGTGTATTAAATAGTCTGGATATGTTTTAAGAAATATAACTTATAGACAGGTTAAACTTGGCGGAAGTGCAAATTCTTGGCGAAACGAAGAAAACCCCGACAAAATTCGTGAGAACCCTAGGAGAAGATCTAAACTGTCTGATCGACAGGCAACAAATCTAACAGTGATCATATGCTAACAAATGTGGATGTTAATTCCAAAAATAGACACAATAAATTATAATACTGAGTTAATAGCTCAAATAATCATGATGACGCCCGTTTGAAGGAGTCAGATCTGATAGTGATCGCATCGAAAAATGCACGAGAGATAATATAAATTTTGGACGCGATATTTTATCAACCATGGTTTAATCTAGTTGAGTTTTGGATTGATCACAACCACTGATTAAGACGGGATGAGATCCGACGGATATTGCTTCTAAATATGCACATGGGTTAACTCAAATTTTGGACCCGAGAAGGCTATGAACTGCAGTTGTATTTCCTTTCAGTTCCATGGGAAAGGTTAAGGTTTGCCATATATTGAGTAAATTAACCAGTTCTACTATTTTAACAAAATAGATAAAGCCAGAGGTTGATGACTGATTTTCCAAAGGAAACCCGAGAAGAACTTCCACCCGAGCTTGGAGAGATTGTTTCTGGTTTTGAACGATTATCCTTCACACCTGCAACCAACCCACCACTAGTTCTCTTTCATTGAGCTAGACAAATTTAAAGAATTATGTGGAGAGTGATGGCAATCCTTAAAATTACATATATAGCCATTATTTAAAAAAAATGCTTCACACATGATCTATAATTTTGATAAAAACTATAATCATGTAGAACCTATTTTTATCTTACTAAAATAACTCAAGGGAGTTACCTGAATGTCATACACTATAGAATGACCCACACAACTTGTGGATTCCATTCAATGTATTGATACAATTCCATATTATTATCACAAGAATGAATATGAGCATGAAAGGACCAATAATATCAATCATCCACAAAGCTTGCTAACAACCTTGTTTCCATATTGCCAACATACTATATGCTGCACATGAATGAAATCTTATAAATCACCCAAGATATTGATTTAAATTTCACCTCTTACACAATATTTGCAACTTGAATTTCAACCCATTTACAAGGAAGTATCTATACAAAAACAGATCTAACATAGTCAATCTGAACATTGATTTAAAATGCCCATTTCACATAATAATTCAACTGCTTTACCATGCAATATCTATAAAAAAAGCATATCCAAAATAGTCCATGATGTCATCATGTGTAAAGGGATCAATCTGTACCTCCCTTGGTCCACTATAACCGTTCCAAGTCAGGTGAAGGCTTTCCAACTGACGTTGTGAACACTGGAAGCTCTCAAGATGCTGGAGAACAAGAGGTTCCCTAGATTCCAATCATAAATTCTTGTATATTCCAAGATGCAAATTGGCATTCTTCAAGATCATCAATAACACCAAATGCTGCAACTAAAAGAGATGTTAATTCCTATATGCATGAGGCAAAAACTCAGTGAGATCATGAAATGAATTGACAACATAAATGTATTGGAAAACAAATTATCTTTAACTTTCCAAATGGACAATAATAACCTTCAGAATCAAGAGGAACTCCAGAATGAAGACCTTGATCTTTAGGAACATGGAAATGACCACACAAATCGATAGGCTGCCTCAAGCACACACAAGGTATCTCATTAATAAAAAACACCCCAAACATCAGCTATTCTTTTGTGAAAAATACAGGTAATACTAAGAGAGTTTATTATGGCTAATTGAATTGTAGAAAATTGATAACATACCTAAATATTTGACAAGATTTTTTCAATACATTTATAGACACCTCAGTTAGATCACATCAATTGAGAGCTAATGCATGTGAAGGTGGAAGCCCATCTTTGAGTAGTGCAATAATTTCCTGTAATCCATAAAAGTAAATGTGGATCTAGTCTCTAAGGGTTCCTGTTAGTGAATGCTTATCCATAGATATATTAATAATGCAATTTGTCATTTTTTTAAATTTAACAATCCAATTGTAATAAAGATACAAATTCATGCATTAGATACACTGTAGTGATAAAGTTCTTACTTTAAGAAACTAATCTAAGTGTTGGATATTTAAGAGTGGTGATATTCAAGCATATGATAAGTTCAAACAGTTTATGTCAGTTGAGACACACAATATTTTTACAAATAAAACTTATCCCTAAAAGCATAATGGTTTTGAAGTTACGTGTCCTTACAATTCTAAGAGAACACACACGCTCCCCATACAGCCCCATATCCTTTGCATAACTCTGAGAATTCAGCACCACCTCCTACAAACAAACAAACATGGCATGCATCTACATCAAGGTTTCCATTTCAATAATATATATGAATTACAATGCATTGAGTTAATTTGGACTTATAAATAAATCGGTTTTGATATTGTTTTTTGTGATCTTTCAATGTATTTTTGTATTTTAAGCATGGATATTTAATGGTGTCTTATACATGATAAATAGAAGAATTATGCATATTGAAATCGACCTCGAAGTAATATAATATAATCAAATTTGGAATTGAAAAGAGAATGCACTATATTTCCACAAATTATCCATGATGATAAAATGGATAGGTCATAGTTTTACAATTTATAACCATATGGTATGACATCAAATTTGTCATATATGTTGAAGAAGATTCTATAGGAAAATACTTAAAGAGGGACAAATTGGAAGAGTTGACAATCTTCAATAGGAAGATCCAAGAGGAAATTATTGAGGTATTGTCATTAATGACAATGGATCAACTATGCGATGTTAAATAACAAAGCAACAAGTCATTATATTGGGAATCGTTTACTACTTTTGAAAGGGAAAAGAGAACATTAAATCAAGGAGCTCAAAATGATTTTGTTTAGGAATTTGAGCTTGTTAACAAACTTTTTGAGGGTTTCCAATATAAGAGCTTTGTACATCATATTTTTCTTGAGTGAGGATCTAATGTACAAGAATTGTTGCAGGATTTATTTTGTTGTAGATTTTTTTTGAAGGAAAAGGAGCTATACAACAATATAAATCAAAAAATAGTAGCAATATGACTGTCCTCAATATCTCAAAATACAATTCTCTTTAGATGAGATTAGCAATGAATTCTTTCTTGGAAATAAGGCTCATTAGCTTGACCTTATCTTATAAATGACTTATTTCTTGGAAAAATGGTTCATGAGCTCTTTCTCTTCCTTCACACCATCATGATCATTGTCCTATAGATGAAATTTTGGACATAATCGATGCCAAACAATCCGATCAAACATATGGATGAAGCGATTTGAATGAGAAAGGCCACTAAATTCTCAAATCTAAGCACATGATAGGGTGTTGAACTGATGATCTCCCCTCTCCATCTATTCAATAAAAAATATGTGGCAGACAAAAAGGGAAGTAAATGAACACCTTATTTACTAGTTGCACAAGAAGTAGAAAAAGCATAAGATTCCAATGCCTTTAAATTCTTATAATTAATCTCTCCATGGGATATTGAGAATAATTTGAATTATCATTATGTTCATGCTGGCCTCCTTTTGTTCATATTTTATTTTCTTGAAGGAAGCGCATGTTAAGTTGAAATCACATATATAAATGTGATGCCTCCTCCATTTCTAGGAGAGGAGTTCAGTGAGAAAGAAGCAACTTAGGAAATCATGGGTCATCTAAATAAAGATAGTCCAAGGTATCAAAATAGTCAAAGAATACTTTAGTGAAGCAAGGAACTTGTTTAAATAAAAAGATTAAAGATCTTGTGGAAGGAAAGAGAATTTCAGTTCTATGGATTGGAGGTAGCAATGATTCAGCTTGAAGTTTTTGTAGAATAAAGTTTGTGGTATCTAAATTATGTGGTTTGTCTTTGTACAAGAAGGATGAATCTTTCTATGCAAAGAAGGATGAATATTATGAAGTATATCCTCTATGAAAAGAGAATTAATATGTGATATTTATTTTATGGAAGTCAACGGAACTCTATAGTATATCTCTATGGAACTCGGTGAAACTACAGGGCTTGGATCTAAGGCATATATTTGTTACAGTTGAGGAAAGTTCTGAAGCACATATATGTGATAGAGGATAGAAGTTATCAAGCATATATTTGTGATAGAGGAATGTATATCTAAGGTATATTCTATGTGGTTAAGGTGTGGATTAACTCCAATTCAGGTTCTCCTTGTAAGTCATCCATAACTGTGTAGGGGTCAATGCATTAGTGGATGATATATTCCAAGGAGTGGCCAAAGGGAGAAATGCATTGGTGGAGGATGATTATATCCAATGGGGAGTGTCCAAGACCTAGTTCTCAAGTAGAATTTGTGTAATATAAATTTGGAGGGCAAGAGTAGCTCCCCGAAACAATGCTGACATAAATAAAAAAAATCTAAGATGTAGGTACAAAAATAGATACACAAATTTGGACAATTTAGAAAATAACTAAATTGAACCCCAGGCATTTTATTTGGACCTTTTTTAGCTCTATACAAGGATGAAGACATGAAATGGGAAAAATAAGAAGATAATTAAAATCAGAAAAATCATGATGTCGTCTTCTTCGCATGGTCAATGATTGCAATTTTTGTCAAGGTGATAAGATAGATTATGTCCACCTTACTCTATGAAAAAATCATATTCAATTAAGAGGTTCAACTATTTCATTAGCTATGCCAAAAATACATCCATAACAATAAGTGCCAAAGATATTCACTAATGTGCACTAGCTTACCTGGAACTCAAAGGTCGTTGCACCACCTTGCTTGGTAAAATGTTGTTTATTTCGTAAGTTGTCCAAGTAATCCAATGTTTCAAATCCTTCTACTCGTACTTAATTATAAATATATAGAACAAAATGAACTCAAACACATGCAAAAGTAGAAATCTCAAATATTCTAATTTATGTAAGCATGATTCATAATAACTCCAAAAAAAAACTTCAAACAACCATAACAAAAGACACAAAAAATTACATTCCCAATTTTACAAGTTACTAAGGAACTCAAGAACTATAGCTTTAATTTCTTTTGAGTCCAATTACCTTTGGCTTAGTCTCTACAGTGGGTTACTGATAAAATCATAGACAAAATCTAAGAGGTGACCATAGAATTCAGCATTAACAAATCCATTTTATTGCTTCCATTTCAACCAAGACAACTGTAGCTATAGCCAGTATATTATTCTCTTGTCAAGGGGGAACTATTGTTACAACTACAACATTTCCAATTGGTTTCATCTCATTTCGAACAACCTAGTTATTCCACCAAAATGCATCATGTAAAATTTAAGTAGGTGATGTCATAATCTAATGTTGGAAAATGCTATCAGATTTTTGTTACAAATTTATTAGCATTTCTAGTTCCATTAGCCATTGAATCATTTAGGAGACTGTTTGCATCACTAGATTCCTTCTACTCAGTCACTTTTTATGGTCTTGCATGTCGAGTGAACTTGATAACTATGTTTTTGAAGTGGCACATTATTGACTATATGTTTACAATTTCTTCTTTTTCTCAAACAGCCAGAATTGACATTGTTGAGAAACACAATAAAGTTCAAGTATTGGCATGTATTTGATTAAACAACTTGTTCTCATTCATAGTTCAGATTCAAGCATCGAGGATCCACTTTATAGGAACCCCAATATCTCCTCTTGAAATCTTGAAATACGAGATTACTAAGAAAAAATATATTTAGCCCAAGCTAAAATCATTCAGTCTCAAGGTCTATTATCATATTATGATTTTTTTTTTTAATTACTTACCATATTTTATATTCTCTTTTTTAGTTCTTGGAGATTCTAGGTTTTTCTTTGAGTGATGATGTATTCTACAAAATGTATTTGACAATCACATTCACTATTTTATCAAAATGTATTTCTTCAATGGCGTGTTTCATCAAACTTTTTCTTCATGACATGGAAACCTAGGACATGTGTGAAGAAAAATTCCTAAAAAAGTAAACAGTTACATGTACTCCTAACACTGACCTCCCTTCAGTCAAAAGTTGATACTGTTAGAGTAGAAAACTATATTTATATGGTAAACTATGTGTAAATAAATATTTGATTGTATGACCACTCTTTTACATTCGGTTAAAGCATAAAGCCAAGAAGGTTTTGAATTACTCTAAAAAATGATTGATATAATCTTTAATGAAGGGAAACTTTGCTCCACTGAGAAGAGTTGGTTGAGGTGAAATCCTCCAAGTTGTAATCATTGGTCATTTAATGTATATTTTTCTTATTTTATTTCTTATTCATGGTTACATGTTATATTTGTCTATTTCATAATTGTTGTGAGGGTTCTTTGGAAGGGCCCTCCTATTAATCTATACATTTGAAAAGACCTATTTTGTTGTCTAGAGCATACTTTTAATAGCCTAGCCATGCCTCTTCATCACATTTGAACCCTCTTCCTCATTAGTGTTGACTCCACAACCCAATTGGATAAGTATTGGTCTCAATAAATTCCAAGGTCCATCTTATTCTTAAGAAAATATCAAAAATGCCATTTTCTAGTGGTTCCCACCTTGTGCTAGAAAAGCATTAGCCTAAAGTAAGTGGAAGAGTTGCCAAGGAGACAATGGAAAAGCTTCATAAGTACTCCTAGGGTTCAACTTTGTTAAAAGAGTTTGTAACATTTGAAGTCTCGTCGAAAATCATATTAAAATATATTATTAATTTGACAACATAAACTATCATTACAAATTACACAAATAAAATTTTTAGCGGAGATCTAACTCAAAGCAGAAAAAGTGGATATAAACTTGGAATATTAAACCAATATCTCAAAATAAAGCCATCATAAATCAAGAACAACTCGAGAGAACCTATCTTGCCAAAATAAATCATAAAGTATGATATTAGCAAGTTGACATATAATGAAAGGATGTATGCATTATCATTCATTGGCCTCGAAAGGTAACTAGGGCTTCTCAAGCTCACAAAGAGTCATATATATTGCAAAGGTTCAAACATTATTGAAATATTCATGGAATATTAGTGAAACAAAAAATAATATGGAAAAATCATCGTCTCTTCTAAAACGAGTTCCATTATTGAGAAATATTACTTCAAATTTAAAAACATTGCAATGTTTTGGACTCCTCAAATTATAATCTCCCATCTAACTAGCTTCTCTCGAGTTTCCAGTATCAAAATTGAAATAAATGTGAGTAGAGCGAAAGATATTGTTCAAGTCATTTGACATTTGGGAGGCCAATCACATCCTAAGAACGAATGATACATAGACTCAGATGGTCAATCAAGCAATTCAAGGCACTCATTAATTGAACTGCAATTCGTTTTGATAACAAAATTAAGAAAAAAAATGAAATATTGCATTGGCCCTAAATTCCCAACATACCGCCCAATGATGGTTAGAAAATTGCCTCCACGTTCTAGAAATGTATAGAGATTAGATAAAGGAGGAGCATAGACAAGAGATAACAGGGAGTCAAATATAGAGAATGGGTAGAGAATGAAGGTTTCTATCACATGAGGATGCAAACCAAAATAGTGATATTTCTACCAAAATTAGGGTACCTTACATAATGTTTCATCTTGTTATAGACATTTTTGGGCACTTCAACCCCAATCATAAATGTCCATAAACTGAGGGCTCCTAAGTCCCTAAAAGTGTTTCTTCACTGCCTAAAGGAACAAGGTCAACTGATTACATCATCTCCCAAACATTCTCCACTGAAAACTGCTCATAAATGGTCAAAACTAGACCATACTGAAAGCTCAATGCAAAGGGTGCGATGCATATCACCTTCCCAATGTATAGGGTGCAATGCATACTGAATTGCTCCTCTGTAGGGTGCGATGGTCGGGAATGGACAAATGGCAGGGACAAAAATGCGAGGTGGAAGATCATGGAATCTTCCAAAAGCTTCCCCTCTGACACTTGCCACTCCATTTTCGACCGGGTATGAGTAAGAGATCATCATTATCCAAGTGGAAGCAGGAACTATGAGAGAGAAGACACTAATCAAGATCCCAAAAGATGACTCACCTCTCTGTAATCATCTATATATGGATCCCTCATCACAGAGATCCAGAGGCTGGAATTTTGTATCTTATAGAGAAGTGTTGTTGGTATTCTGGTGTACATTCACAGTGTTGGGTGATCTAGCTTTGCTTGAGGTGAAGAAGGGCTTCTTAGCTGGAGGATGATGATGGGTCAGAGCACATGGTTGTAATCTTCTTGCTACTTTTCATCTGAATAAAGTTATTCTTGTTTCCTTCCATATTCTTGTGTACTTGTTTATATATGCACGCATATGGTTAATGCACATCTGAGCCTACATTATTTATGAATTTAGATCCTTGTTTCTTGCATAGTAGTATGTTGATGTGATTCCACAGGTCCTTTTGAAGTTGGGCAAATAAAGAAGAAGCGAAAAAACTCTATCAAGAAGGGGAGGAAATCGAGCGCAAGACTCAGGTTGGCCCTCTTGGTTCTCCTCTCATCTATTTTCATAAAAGGAATCAATAGTAGAATTTGATTGTTTGTTTCTAAGATAACCACCCATCTTAGTGGGAATAGCATCATCCGAGTGGACACTATTCCCGTATAACAAAATGGCGACTCCACTGGGGAGCGACTAGATTAATTGTTAGCTTATCTATCCTTGTTTCTTTTATAATCATACAGACGGAGCCTGAAGTCAAGCTAGCTAGCCTTCGAACTGCATTTTTCGTACAAATGCAAAGTAGATCAATGCTGCTTCAGTCAATCTCTGTGTTTGTATATGAATTAAACAATAGATCTACAAGCAATCTAATTGCCCTAAGTGGTGGCTCTAGTAACCTCTTAGATCACCCTTGTGTTTTACATACACTAATCTTTACTTATTCAGCCTAAACACCTGAACTAGATTGCAAACTATGAGTGAAATCTCATCCAAAGTCTCGCATTGCTACCATCGCACCCTACCTTGAAGGAAACCTATATACATCGCACTTCCTGAGTGCAGTAGGTGCGCTGCATACTGAGTTCACTGTGTAACAGGTGCTATGGTCAGGGAGGATTAAATTTACCCTCCGAGTGTGGATTTTTCTCACTGTTTTCAATCTTATTCAAGAGTTTTTCTATCTGTAGTGAGTGTACTTCTGCGAAAACCCCCTTCTCTTGCATTATTCCACGTCCTTAGTGCAAAGAACTATAATTTTTTTTTATGTATTGTGCATTGTTTTAGTTCTCTTTTGCAAAAAGTAGCATAGTCGAACTGTCATCTCTAGATCTGAAAGTGTCGTAGCTGTCGTTTTCAGTTTTAGAAAGAAATTCCATTGTTTTGGATAGTCGATTATATAGTTACTGTTGCATAAGATTTGAGTTATTAGTTTTAAAGTGTCAAAAAGAAATTTCCATTTCAAAATCGCAAAGTGTCTCTCTTGCTTTCACGTTGTTTTGAAAAAGAATTAGTTGAGTACTGTCGTTTTAAAAGTAATTCAGTTTTTCACATAGCTTTCTTAACGTCATTCACACATTAAGAGAGCTGAAAAACAAATAAATGCATGTGCATTTATATTTTGAATGCTTGGCTTGATTTAGGACTGTGCATTTTAGCGTGTGCTCTGTGCTTTGGGAAGAAAAGATGCTTGACTTTCTTCCCTCTAGTAGCTAGGATTTTCATTGCTGAAAGAAGATAAAACGTTTGTTTATCATATTAGACTGCATTTTAGGAATTATACATACATCATGTGGTGAACCTGAAAGGAAAACTATTAAGCAAGATCAACTTAAAATAAATTCAATGAATCTAACAACGCTTTGGAACTTAACGCACAACATCTAGAGATCTAGGCTAGAGACGTATTCCGGCATCGTAAAGCCTGGTAACTGTTTCTTTCAGTGTTGGTTGGGTGATTACTCAACTCTAAGACAGCAAGTGCCAGTACAGACTTGTGCTCCCACGTACCATCACGTATATATTGGGAGACCACAATAGGTTACATCCTTTATCCTTAGGAAGCCGTGTCTGCTACCCTTTCAATCGTAATGCACCGAACACAGTGTTGGGGAAGATTGACTGTCGTACCATAAAAAGTATTCTACATTTTTACGATTGGTTTGGTAATCTTCTCTGCCTAGATCTCCAGAGAAGTCCATTTTGCTCCTTTTCAAACTCTTTAAAGGAAAAGGTCCTCTGAGCACTTGTCACTTCAGGCTCAATAAAAATCGAAGGTGAATAGAGTCATCTTTTGTTTTTTCTCGACTCTTTAAAATTGAAAAAACAAGATGTGTCCAGGCATCTAAAAATTTATTTTAATCGGAATAATGTCACAAATTCCCCCTATTGATCTTCAGGTTGAGAAAATGGAGTCTACCAACCAAGGATTTCTCTGTGAAGGAAATCCTAGTCCCTTCTCTTGTTGGGGAGATGTTGTTCAACCCCATATGGCCACTTTGTCACTTCCAGGATTGACAATCGGTTTCCCTGTCTGGCTCTTCTCTACCTCTGTCGTTCAGAATCTCGTAATTTCTAAATAGTCTAATCAGCAACAAGACGGCACTAGAGTTGTCTCCCAACCTTATACTTCATCTAATTCTCCCTCTCCTCCTTCCTCTTCGCTTGATAAAGCCGATAAAGCTAAAAGTCAAGTAGCTAAGAAGAAGAAGAAGCAGAAAGAGAAAAAGGAAAAGAAGAAAAAGGAACCAAAATCGAAAGAGAGAAACCAAGTATCGTCTAGCAAAAATTCAGACACTGCACTGTCAAAACCTAAACCTCCTTATGTCATTTACAATGGAGACCACTATCACCGAGATTGTCCCTACATCCCTCGGATCTTAAGGGACTGGCCTCCTCGTTTGCACAATCCGGTAGCATCAATCTCTAGCGATCATGTTGAATGCTCACCATCAACCAGTGAAAGTGAAGCACATGGACAAATAAGGAATCCTAAACTTCCTCATAAGTTGTGTGAAGGTATTCACGCTATCCACCGTTGTTCCTTCCTTGAAGAGGCTAAAAGAGTTTTGGATAATTGTCTAGTTTCCCTGCTACGCCTTCCTCCTGGATATCAAAAACTCTTGCCAAGCCCTCCACTGGTTGAAAATCTGACTGGCCCATCATTGTGGTCAGCCGAAGCACCTATCGTTGAAAATGAACCCTCTAAATCCATACAAAATGAAAGTCAAAGGGTCGATACGGCAGTTGACCCGGTCTTGCCTTTACAGTGTTCATCTTCGAATGATACCATCACTAAAGAGAAAGAGAACGACACCGTTCAAATTCTTTTCATCAACAAAGACTCCGATGAGCTTGGGGGTAGTCCTCCCGTTCCTTTACCGCAGGAAGGAAGTTCATCAGAGTCATATCCGGCCATCTATTCGGTCCCACCACCAAGCAACCTAGTCATTCCTTTGACTGGAATCTACTAGGCAGACCCCATTTACCAGCTAGTGTACCATTCAGAATCATTGTACAATCTTACAAAATGGTTATGGCTAGTACCATCATTGATGAAGGGGCTTCTGTGAGTATCCTTTCCTGAACTGCTTGGAAAGTGCTTGGTTCGCCATCACTTTTTCCTAAAATGAGAAATCTGACACGCTTCGACAAGGGAACCAATCGACCTTTATGGATCCTTCCAAATGTTCCCATTACTTTGAGAAGGAAAATTGTTCACATAAACGTTATGGTAGTTCAAGGACCTTTAGATTATAATCTACTCCTTGGACGCGACTATATTTATTGCATGGGAGCCATCGTCTCCTCACTCTTTAGAGTAATGTGTTCTCCGCACGAACGTAGAATGGTCAAGCTCATAGACCAAATGTCATTCCCCGGTCCACACATCACAAATAGTCAAATCCCATCCCTAAATGGTCTTTTTACGCAAGAAATGTCTCATCAATCTCCAGTCCATACACCTGATGAGCACGAGTGATTCAGGAAGGTGTGACTGAAACCTAGGGGGCATACACCCTCGTCTGTTTCAGCAGGAAAACCTTGAGTATAGAGTGGATTTCTGCGAGGGATATATGACTAGTCTGGTGAACCCGTCCTTACAGGAAAATGGGAGCAGGCTGGAATAAGATACCTTCGTTAAATTTATGTGAATGGAGTATCTCTACACCACTCCCCTTTGCCTATCTTGGTAGGCATTGTCAAGGGAGCTTTCTATCTGCTACGCGGACAGAACATTCTTGGTAACCTGGAAATTTTTCGCTATACTTGGGGGCATGCAAACCTTTCCACATGCAAGTGCAGAGCAACTATTTATTTCTTAAATTTTTAGGACTTCTAACCCTTTAAGCCCGTAAGGCTAGTCGTTTCCTAACTTGCATAAAGAAAGGATTCAGGGAAAAGCTTCAAAAGGTGCAAGCTCCATAAAAAATGGCATCTTGAATGAGACATTCTTATCATACGACTGGCGAGAAATGTTAACGCAGAGTTCAAGCTCGTTAAAAAATAAACTCTTCACGAGAAGTTTTAGCGTATAGTTCAAGCTCGTTAAAAAATAAACATAAATCATGAGTAAGGCTTTCCCTAGCGTTTAAGCTCATTAAAAAATGAACCAATAAATAAGCATTGTGAATGCCTTATCGCCAGCATTTGAGCCTTGGTCATGTTCTCGCTATCACCTCCACTTTGTTTTTAGCCGATCATTCACCGCCATTTGATTGTTTACCCCTTCGAGGAACATCTGCGAAGAGTGATTATGCTAGCCATCCTTGTAACACTGTCGTCATCGGAAATTCCAAATCTTACCTAGAATTAGCTGCTACCAGAAACCATCACTCCTTCCCCGAAAACGAGTCTTATTTAAGCTCTTTTCACCTGACTCGTAAAATATGAAAAGATTTCCAAGTGATTGGCCTCTCCGGCTCATTAGAAGGCATCAAAAGTGCTATCCCTCCTCTAGATTTTAATATTTTTGGACCTGAGGGATTATTACACAAAAGGATCGAGCGCTTGTCTTGTTCGACTCGTTAAAACTATCGAAAATTCATACCTTTTGTATTATTTTATGCTTTATGAGACTTAAGGGATTATACAATGAAAAAGAATCTTTGGAGTCTTCTTTTCGTTTCTTCTAGACTCTCTAAAATTGAAAGAGACCGAGTTATCTTTGTCGTTAAACCTGTGAAAACCGAATAGTGACAAACTCATCCAAATGGACGAGAATGAGTTTCACTGTCGCTAGGCTCGCTAAAATATAGTGAGAGGTTCGTCCGAAGGGTGGATTATAGAACAAGCATATGTTATCCTCCTCAAGCTTGACAAAAATAAAGAGGTACTAGTCAGTAATGACTGGGGAAAATTGGGAAGAAAACTTGAAGAAACTTTATTGGTAGCAAGTCGCTCTTGAACATGACACTTTCCTTCCACATCCATGTCGGGTTGGGTTGTTCCATTCACTGGTCATCACCGTTGGTCTGTCACACCATCCATCTTTGGGGTTAACGCTACCAATCCATCGTTAGTGTTGCCAATATGTTCAAGAGAAGTCATTCAGACAATTCACCTATGTGTCACCCACTGCAATACATTCATGCTTCATTCCTTCATGACCGCCACCTTGAACCCTGTATCGTCAGCTTGTTTTCACCTCCAAAATCATTTTCTTCATTCCGTGTCGTTGATGTGGGATTTATTAAGGACCTCCTCTGATGGGTCGCTTCTTGTCGACATCAGCTCATTATCCAAGAAGTTGACTTAGGAACAACCCTTTCAGTACTTTGAAGCTTACATGCCTCAATGGCAAGTTTCTCACTATCGGCGACAAGTTTACATCAATGGCCTTCGACTGAGAGATTTTGCGTGGTGTTCGACACCAAGTCCCTTTTTACACCACGTAAATTGTACTATAGTACCTTGAGGGTCATTGTCATTATTAGTGATTCCTCTCGCGCCTATTAAGAGCTTACATCATTGGCTAGTAATCAGGCGATGTCTTTCCATTTTCGACTCCAGAACATTTTTCACATGGATTGACTTGTACTCCGAGTGAAGATCGAACGAGTTTTGAAGACCCCGGATCTAGTTTAATCCATCTGGGTTGCGAAATATTTAGGAATATAAAAACATCCAGTGTACATCATTATGGAACAGATAATCATCCAAATCAAAGGATGATGTGTCCATATCATCAGTCTCTCACTCAGATGATTGTCTGTCCTATGTACATGAAAATAAATTTATAAAGCTGAGCATGGAAATGCCCACGTCAGCTAGATCATGAAAAATGTTGTCAAAATAATGTATTGTATTGTATCTTATTATAGTTCACCTCTCAGCTCGGAAAAACTTCAGATCCTCATAATAAATCATTTTACACGACATCAAAAAGATTAACGACCTCATGCTTTAGGGGGAGACTGTTATAGACATTTTTGGAAACTTCAACCCCAATCATGAATGTCCATAAACTAAGGGCTCCTAAATCCCTAAAAGTGTTGCTTCACTGCCTAAAGGAACAAGGTCAACTGATTACATCATCTCCCAAAAGTTCTCCACTGAAAATTGCGCATAAATGGTCAAAACTATACCATACTGAAAGCTCAATGCAGAGCGTGCGATGCATATCACCTTCCAAATGTACAGGGTGCGATGCACACTGAATTTCTCCTCTGTAGGGTGTGATGGTCAGGAATGGACAAATGGAAGGGAAAAAAATGCGAGGTGGAAGATCATGGAATCTTCCAGAAGCTTCCCCTCTGACACTTGCCACTCCATTTTCGACCAGGGATGAGTAAGAGATCATCATTCTCCAAGTGGGAGCAGGAACTATCATAGAGAAGACACTAATCAAGATCTCAAAAGATGACTCACCTCTTTGTAATGGATCCCTCATCACAGAGATCCAGAGGCTGGAATTTTGTATCTTATATAGAAGTGTTGTTGGTATTCTGGTGTACATTCACAGTGTTGGGTGATCTAGCTTTGCTTGAGGTGAAGAAGGGCTTCTTAGCTAGAGGATGATGTTGGGTCAGAGCACATGGTTGTAATCTTCT
>APFE030982619.1:0-12508 GCA_000404065.3 Pinus taeda
AAACCAGAAACAAGAGATATTAATGCAATCGGTACAATAGTTTTACTATTGTTTCACGTAGTTGTAAATAAACCGCTGGACGTATTAACTATGATTATCTTTATACCTTAATATATAACAAAATAACATATGTTGGCTTCAAAAAATTTTGTAATACATTAATTTTTAAATTCGTAATTTTAATCAATGACGACGCATTATGCTTTGTCAATTTTATTCCAATAATACATGCTTATATAAAAATTCTCAAATAAATAATTTTCTAATTTATTAAAATTTAAGATATTTTATTATGAAAAATAATTTATAATTTAATTATTTTAACATGTAATTTTATTGTAATATGAAATTATAAAACATTTTATATTAGTATCTTATTTATTTAATAAATGGTTACTTTATAATTTAATTTTTTATAAATATAAAATTTTATATAATCTTTATACTATAACTTATATATCTCATATTAAATGGTAAATGTTTTTGATATAAAAATTATTTAAAGAAAAATAAAAAAATTGAAACTTTTTTACATGTCAATAATAAAAATTCAATAAATACAAAATAATAGTATTAAATTTTAAAATGTCTAACTTCTAAATTATAAAATAAGAAAATGTCAAATATAAATAATGAGTATGAGACCAATTTAATTTTTAAAATGTCTATTAAATAATAATTATATTTATGTCTTTTGTTAATGCCTAATTCTTAATACTTACTATTTTTATGACCTCTCATAATTTTGTATGTACTCACTAACTTGTAAATCATATAACCCAAATCAATTATGGCACCTTACCACTAACTTATACTAATCCCTAATATAATCTTAGATCCTTATAAATTCTAATCTTTATGACTATGAGTACATGACAGCTAACACCTAGTCTATAACTTCTTACTTATAGACACGTAACCTTCACCAATTTAACATATGACCTGTGTTATTTCATAACATGATAACATTCAGTATATATTAATCATAGCTCTCATCACTTCTTAGTCATTATGGACTATATAACCCTTAATCTCGATGGCATTTAAGAGCCATAATCCTCCATACATATAAAACTCATTAATCTCTATGACATTTAAGAACCATAATATTTAATACTTATATAATTGCTTAATCTCAATGACCTTTAAGAATCATAATCTTCGATATTTATAAAATCCTAGTTTATATATATCCTATAACACCTGCAATTACTCGAACTCCTATATCTTTATTCACATATAACACTTAAACTGTTAAATATCTCTAACCCTTAACCACTATAACATCATTATTTAAACTTCAAACTTTGTAACGACTTCCATAAATCACTATCTCTTATAACCACTATTATCTGTAACATTCAGTATAACATTTTTCTATTGAACATGTTGACCCTTAACAGTTATAGTACCTTTCTTGATAACACTATAAACTATATCAACCTATAACTCCTATTACTTTGGGAGGAAAAATCGTTTATCTGAATGTGATGGTAGTCCTAGGCCCTTTAGATTACAATTTACTTCTTGGGCATGGCTATGTTTATAACATGGGAGCTATTGTTTCAACACAGTTTCGAGTGATTTGTTTTCTACATGAAGGCAGAATTGTCACCGTTGACCAGATTTCATTTCCCAATCCAAATATGGCTTACAGTGAACCATCTTCCCTAAGTGGTACTTTTGTACCAATGGTATCATCCCCACCATGGGTTAATTATGTGGCAACCCATTCCATGCCTACAACAATGGACGATCAATTCCATGATGTTGTACATTATGTACTGGGGGCATTAGAACCAGATCTCTCTAATGATCCCTTCCACAACATTGTTCTCCCATCTGATGAGAACTTCTTGGAAGTCATGACCTCTTATGGATCGTGAACAAAGGGTATGAGGATAGTTCCTAGTATTGTGTCAACCTCTTTAAAAAATGAAACAAGGAATACAGAGTATAGTTCCTTGTCTTGTGTCAAGCTCGTTAAAAAATGAAACAAGGAATCAAACCACAATTCCATGTCTTGTGTCAAGCTCATTAAAAAATGAAACAAGGAATCAGAGCATAGTTCCTTGTCCTGTGTCAAGCTCACTAAAAAATGAAACAAGAAATCTAAGCAGAGTTCCTTATCTTGTGTCAAGCTCCTTAAAGTTAAGTTAAGTTTCCCTATAGGTTATGTGAAGGGAATCATCCCATTCAACTTTGTCCTGCGCAATTGTGGGGAATTGGTTGTCCTTAGGAAACTCCCAAGCTACCAGCAGTATGGATAGTAGAAGCCATGCATACTGGAAGGTCTTCCACTATTCATGTGCCTCGCAGAAATTCTCCAAGAACTCCTTGCACAAGTACTTTGACCAGTTAAACTGGACGCCCTCTACACACTACGCGACAAGTGCTATCACTAGCATGGGCACCTCATCCGCGCAAAACTTCTACATAACTTTAACAACCAATATCTGGGTCTCAACTTTGACTACCTTGTTGTTGATACTAGTGATTGCATACCCTCTCTTCTTCTTCTCTAGCTTGAATTTTGCCTTCATGGCCTTCGTGATGGCCAAGTCGGTGCTCTTACCCTCCGAAATATCCATTGGGTCCTCCCCCTTGCAAGGGAGTTAGGTAATTCTATAAATCAGGTGGTTCGTGATGGGGATGGGCTCCTCTAGCTACAATCATCCATCATGCATGAGGCAGAGTAGCTGCCTGATGACAAAGATAGTTATTGGGGAGTGATGGTAATGCGTCACCTAGAGTAGGTTCAACAACCTTGCTTTCTCTACCCTACGCAACCACTTGTGTGGCTCCAACTCTATAACTCCCACTGCAGTGTAGTTCTTCGGCTTCATGAGCTACGTGGTTTCCAAGTGTGGGAACTTTTCATGGTCCGGGAGATCCTAGTCTTCAAAATTTAGACTCGGCGCCCATCTCAAGTGCACTCCTTCAAGAATGATATCATCAAGTAGCAGTGGAGTCTGCAGAGAGCTCTTGCTCTCATCTAGGTCATTGGGCACCTTTTCCTTTCCCTTCCATGGAGGAACATACGAGAGCAATCTGGTTGGAGGGTCCGCACCCTTGGTTTCTTCCTCCATTTCTCCATCCTCCTCCTCTTCCACCAGGATTTCCTCAAGGTCTTCCTCCTCATCGGTTTCCACAATAATCGCTTTTCCATTTTCTTCTATGGTCAGTTTAGTTCTCAACAGGTTTCGAGGGGACATGCGCAGCAGAATCATAAGTTGCTTATCCTTCTTGGGCCTTGGCGTGCACGAAAATTTGGGGATTTTTGTGACTATCCCGACGCTTTCAGGGGAATCTCCTACTGTTATGGCCTGTACGGTCACTTTAGCGGTCATTTCGTTGATATCCATGGCTTCCTCTGGTGTGGTCATACTGTTGCTCCACAAATCTCTCAACAGCTTAGATAAGTGTTAAAACAATGCCATTGACTTCAAAAAATCAAACGGATCTAGGTTCATAGAAATTTTGGTTTGCAATAGCTCATTTCTCAAATGTCCAAGTGTTGTTTGCTAGGCAGCCCTTTGCAATTTATAATGCCTTTTGAATTTGATTTCGACCATTTCCTCAAATTCAGTTCATTAATGCTCCCTTGGCGATAGATTTTCCCAAATCTAGCCCATAAATCCTACCCTAAATTCCTGTTGCCCACTCCATTTGATCTCAAACCAAGCATCACATTGTGAATAGTAACTATAACGGTCACTTTCTAGCCAACTCGCGTAGCCACCCTTGCGCTATCATGGACCTTGTGACACGTCGCTCTTGCGTGCATTCCTGTCATCACGCAACTCTCGGGCGGGGTAGTTCATAGTCCCGCGCCTCCTTTCAATTGTCAGGAGCACTAAGACTGTGCTTCTCTTAGCTAGTTAGGTGGTCGGGCCACCTGTATACGGCTTCAGTCGACTATCAATCACTTTTTCTGGGAAAAGTCTGCCTTTTAACTTTACTATCTGCATCGTGCACTTTACCATCTGCATTGCACCACCATTGACGATCCCTCTAGTAATATACGGTCTAATCCATGACATCAAGCTGATCAACTCTCGACAGTAGTCCCCAAAATTTTCAACGTAATCGTGCACATCCTATTTTATCACAACAGTTTTCTTATCAAGAAAGTCCTTCTTTATTCCTTCTTCAAGCTTCTTGACTTCTTCTTCCATCATGGCACTTTTTTCCCTTAATAGAACTCTTTCCTTCATGAGTTCTTGGAGCCTAAGATCACCCTGTTGGATCTATTCATCAGGTCCCAAGCATTCTTCTTCATCCAGTTGCGCGATCCCTTCTTCCAAGGCTCTGCAATTCGTCATATCCACGGGCGCTGCTATGCACAGACTAGGCATAATATACTCCATTAGTATTACAACTTTTGCTCCATAAGCTAGCCTAGAAGGCGTCTTTCCCATCAAATTCTTGTGCATTGTCCTATAAGCCCAAAAAACTATTGGTACATGCAGGTCCCCATCACTTTGTTGCGCATTATATACCTTGTTTACTACTTTGCACACTTTTTTAAATACTTCTGCATGAGTAACCTTCTGCACACTCATTCTTTCCACACCCTATCATTCCAACTTGATGGACCGTTTGCACAATTTCCCCCCCATCACATGCTTATTGACAATGTTCCCCAATGCGAAGTCCATGTGCATCCATGTAGGTTATTTACCATATGCCTGTACCCACATAGACAGATGCACGCGTGGACCATCCCATCCATTTTATTTATCTATTAGTCGCATCTTAAGCTTCCAAAAATGCATGCGCATCATTCTCCTACATTTGCATCAGTCCTCAATGCTTCCTTGGTGTGTACCCCACCACCTCGTAGGCATAGCATGCAGTACCCACTTCAAAGCCTAGAAACATTTCTTTTCCAGCACCTCCCTTTCAAAACTATCCTAGCAAGAATCTACCTCACCTAATCCATCATAAGTAGGGAGATCTCTCACTTCTGTCGATACACAGCGCAGTGATCTTGTCATCATATTACAGTTTAGCATGGTTACCTCATGCAACAAGTTCTACCATTGCTCTATCTCCTCATCCCAATCCGATGTACATGAGCTTTCGTGCTCTGATGAGATCCATCCATCCACGGTGGGGTTTACCCAATCTTTATCTTGCATGGTTATTTTGTAGATGCCGTCCAAATCATCGCCACTTTCATAATCGCGCACTGGCTCTGTATAGCATGATACCACAACAGGGTCTAAGGGTATAACTACGCTCCGAGAATTCTTCTAAAAAATCATCTTGTGCTTCTTCAGATTAATCACCCCATTCATGTCAGTAGTCCAATCGATTCCTAAGAGCACGGGGTAGTGATTTTTTTCATCAACAATCTCAATTACTTCGAATTCTTCTAGTGTGCTCACTCCTCTAATATCCATGGTGATTCCCTGCAATCTCCCCATAGGTATTACCTTTTGCTAGTTCGCCATTCGCAACTGGATAGGAGACCATTGCATCATAGCCCTTCCCATGCACTCCCATGTCTGCTTCAGCAAAATGTTCGTATCTGATCCTAAATCCAAAATTACATGGTCCATCTCATATTTCCAATCTATGCAGCTAACCTCATTTCTCTTCCCATCCTCGTCGCATGCTTTCCTATCTTCCTGACTACGCGCAATTTTCTTGGCGCGGTCCCATCGTGCATTCTTGTCATCACGCAGCCCCTAGGTAGGGTAGTTTATAGTCTCGCGCCTCCTTTCAAATGCCAGGAGCACTAAGACTATTCTTCCCATGGCTAGTCAAGTGGTTGGGCCACCTGTATACGGCTCTAATCGACCATCAATCACTTTTTCTGGCAAAATTCCACCTTTTAACTTTACTATCTGCATCATGCACTTTACCATCTGCATTGCACCACCATCGATAATCCCTCTAGTAATATACGCTCCAATCCAAGGCATCAAGCTAATCAACTCTCAGTGATAGTCCCCAAATTTGTCAATGTAATCATGCGCGTCCTATTTTATCACCACAGTTTTCTTATCAAGAAAGTCCTTCTTTATTCCTTCTTCAAGCTTCTTGACTTCTTCTTCTGTCATGACGCTTTTTGCCCTTAATTGAACTCTTTCCTTCATGAGTTCTTAGAGCCTAAGATCACCCTGTTGGATCTCTTCATCAAGTCCCAAGCGTTCTTCTTCGTCCATCACATCTGTTAATGAGTTCTGACAATCCTTTTACAACCTTACTGTTGTGCAGTAGCTTCATGCAAGTTCCTAGTAACATCATAAGCATAGACGGGTCCATTTCCGGCTCTGGTCTATCCTTGCTTCCTGAAGTCGAGGCATCAATGAAGATCTTCTTAGCTTCCATGAAGATTTCCTTAGCACGCTCCAAATCAAACTCTACTTCTTTCGTCAGAGCCTTGCAAACCCAAGTACTATCTTCGGGTTGTTTGCCTCTATCATCTCCCATTGTAATTCCACATTAGAGCACAATGTTCAAATTTGGATCTTCCTCATGCAGCTTAGACCTCATCATCTGCAGGTTTTGAGTCGGGGGAGGTGGTAGTGCTCCCTTGTCGCGTACCCTGGCTATCAACGTAGGACAATCCTCTGTCTCATGATCAAACAAGGTATAATACATACATGTTGGACGAGTTGGATTCATACAATCAAAGGCATAATGTCCTGGCCCTCCACAATTGTAGCATATCAACTATCTGCGACCTCTTCTAGGTCCTCCTCCAGCTTGACCTTGCTCGTACCCCTGAAATCCGGTTCACGCCACTCCTATGTTCTGGTCAAGGGGCCGCGAATTGGCCTGAACTCTGTAGGTGGGAGTTCTATCCATCATCAACTCATAACTTCTACAAGTGCACTCATCATGTCCAACCGATCTACAAAAATTATAGAACAATTGTTTCGAATTCTATGTGTACTTCTGTAACAAATGGTAGTTGTCTGTAGCATGCTTTCCTCCTATTTGACAAATCACACACCATAAAGCAGGTGCTGTGCTAGGTATTGCTTGTGCCTTCGACCTTAATAGCATCAGTCCTCCTCCTGCGAGGTAATTCATGAATACCAGGAAGTGGTCCTTGTCATGACCCTGACCGTTACATTTAATGCACCATACCTCTTCACACACTTCTGGTCAGGTTGTCCTATCCTGTTTCAGACTCTGCATCTCGAGGCATAATTTTTTTAATTGCGCTTGGATCTGTTGAACTCCCAAGTTAGGATCCTGTATTGGGGTCTCATGCAGCCTCATCGTGATCTCCAAGGCCTCTGCCTAAGTCATTAACCTCTATTGCAATAGCGCATTCCTCAAATGTGACATTAGTGATGCTACAAACCATTTGCGGTGATGTCCATCCATCAAAGTCATATTAGGTTCACGAATTGTGCACTTCAGCCTTTGATCTAGCTCCCAAGGAGTCTCGCTTAGTAGCATTGTGGTCTCTTTGAATCCAATGATAGATTGCATCTCTGACTTTGGCCTGTTAAGTTCTCTGTTCAACGCAATTTGGATATCTGCGATCCCTGCATTTGGATTGTCATTAGAATGCTTAATATACTAGATCAACACGCGATCCTGTAGAGCGCTGACCAGCATTGCTTTATTTATATTATGATCTATAACTCCCTGTGCTTCCCATATGACTCTTATCACAAACCAAAACTGGTCTGGATCTTCATTTCCTACTCCCTTGAACACAAGAAACTTCATTGCGCTTGCCATATTAACTCGTGGTGGTGGCGGAGGTGGTACAGGTGAAGATGGAGGTGAAGGCGGTGAAGTTGGTGGTGGTGTGGGTGGGGGTGGTATGCACAAAATCCTCTGCCTTATCAAATTTATCTCACTTCACGGTAAGAACTTCCCAAGCTCTTCCTCCTCCCTTCGCGAAGGTGAAATCAAAGGACTATTCTCTGGTCTATTACTTCCTTCGTTTTTGTAGATTTTTCCACTTCGCGTAGCTCCTGACATCAAGGTAATTGCATAACCCTCTTTTCACACAATAACATTTTAATCTAATTATTCAGAGACTTTACATACTTACCTCGCAGTCCTTTGAGAAAGCGTCGCTCTACCTCACTATAGCTAACTAAAGTATCTATCGCGAACTCAGTAATGGATCCTCCTATAATCTAATCAAGCCAGCCATCAACAGTGTGTGCGATATTATCCTCTGATGCTTCCATTCTGTGCACCAACTCTGGGGTCCATACAATAGGATTCCCAAGCTTCCACCTTCCTTGGCTATCTGCTAGCTTCGTGATCCACTCGTACACCTCAGTAGGGAAATATCTGAAGAAAATTTCGTGGATCTTTGTGTATAAGTAGCAGTCTAACCACTCTTCTTTTGTCAGTTGTGGATTGTTGTTCTCCTACGCCAAGAACTCATGAATCCTCTTGTCCAACCAACCTTCAATTTCCTTCTTAGCTAGATTCCAATGATACTACATCAGACATCTCTATGCAGATTGTGGTCCCAGCAACAGAACCATTTGTTGGCTTGAGGGGGCCTGACCCAGGTTCAGAGTTATTTAGAAAAACAAATCCTTGTACTACTGTCCCTTTCGGCAATAACCACATGCTCTTCCTCTCCCGCTAACGCATCAACCACTCAAACTTACATTTAAATTCATTGGGTAGTTGTAATTAGCCCTAAAGTTGGTATAACGGTATGTTGGTTGGTTTTTAACTGTGAGGTCGTGGATTTGATTACTACGGGGTCAGTTGATAACCAAAAATAAAAAAAATAAAAAATAAAAAAAAAATTGACCAATATCATAAAGCCATGTGGTGACCTCCCATTAGGCCACGTGGAAGCCTCCCATTATGTCATGTTGTGTGCTACGATTAGCATAAAAACAAACACCAAAACCAATCAATCTTTGTGACTTTTCAACCCTGGATTAGCTCTTCTGACCACCATATCACCTATCCAGTCTACTGATGTTAGCATGACGCCATTGTATGAACTGGCCAATCAAACTTGCAAGTTGAATTTTTAGTTATTTGCGAAAAACTTGAGAATGCGACAACTTTCACACACAGTGTCAGATTGAGGTGATTAAAGCATCATTGGAATTAGAATGACGAGATCTACGACTTGTAATTAGTTTCAGAAGAAATTGAGCATTTTTTGTTTGAGCATATTTTTTATTCCCTAGATTAGTGTTTTTAACGTAAGACCCCAAAAAAGCTCCATAGGGTTTTGGAAGGGAGAAAAAATGTCTCTACTATTTATGGGATCTGATGGGATCTTTTGCAATCCTATGAAGGAAAATATCGGTGGCGTATAGGATTTCCTTACCTTGATCTCTAGCACTTACGCATGATGTGTTCCATTATGTCTCTATTTACATTAGTTTTCTCTCAAAATTATGAAGATGTTGATGGTTATGTCATGAGGATGATTTAGAATACAAAGTTATATTGTTGACTAATATTATGAATCAAATATTATTTATGATAATTGAGTGTGGCAAGGTACCACCAAAACTCACTTGCATTTGATGAGTGTGAAACCTTTGGTTTTCTCTCAATTACATACTATTGTCTCAAATAAAATTTAAATTTTGATTTAAAATTTTGCTTTGAATTCTAATGACATAATATCGTGGAATTCTATCTTATTAAAAAATATCAGCTCAGTGGAAGATTGTTTAGCAAATAAAGGTGCCGCCTTCAAACAGGGATTGTTGATCTTGGATGATGAAAGTCTACCTCATAAACCAATACCATGAAAAGAACTATATTAACTTAGAATTCAAATATTGGAGTCAGAATTAAAATCCAAATTAAGAGATGGGACATGTGTTATGCCACTGTCAAATTATTCCAAAAGGTTTCGCTTTATTCCCTTTCATCCTAATGGTTTTTTCCACTTGTAATGAATATAATCTTTAATATTTTTTATATATTTGAATATATTTATATTAATGTATTATTTTAAATCTTTTGTATGGAAATACCTTGATGTACTATTTGAATTGTCTTGTTATTACTTAAATTACATGTACTAATGTTTGCAGTGTCTATTTTTTCTTTCTCGAAAGAAAATATCGTGTTTGTGAGAGATTTTTCGGTGAAAATCACATGAAATACCATTTGTCGATGCGTTTCGAACCAACTAGTGTCCTGATGATGAACCACACTGGTTGGTTCGAAACGCGTCGACAAATGGTATTTCATGTGATTTTTGCCGAAAAATCTCTCACAAAATTGATATGGATCACAGAAGCCTAAACTCTATAAGAAAATATCGTAACAATTTATTAAGGAAAAGGTTACATACACTGTCTACATCTATGTGCATTCCAACTATAATGCAAGGACAAAAAATAAAATGATATAACATCAAAAAATTGAATCCATGTACATATCCATATCATTTTGTATAAAAACTTTTGTTGTGAAGTGTAATGTCACAAAACAGAGATCATGTATAAGGACCATCTTTGTCATATCAAATCCTCATCAAAATGTTGATTGATACTAGGTGGAAGATAAATAAGTGATCACAATAAAACCAAAAAAAGAGCAAATGTTATCATTCGGTGAAAGGCTGATGTTGGTGTCCCCAAACCGCCCCATCTGTATGCTTCGAGATTTTCCAAGTGCCCAAAATGTGTATAGTGCCCTCCTTAGACAGGAAAGCCACTTCATTATTCATTTTCCTATAAATGTGGCAACAAGATACATAATCAAATGCTTGTTTTAGTTGTAAGATCTCTTCTAAAATTGATAGCAGTGTGTGATGTGACACCTTTGAGAATCATTAAACCAATTTATAACACTCAAGGAATCCCCAAATATTAAGAGAACAACACTATTTGAAAACTCCTTTTAGAATATTTATATATATTAGTGTATTAATGTATTAAGGTTTTGAATTTTTTATTATTATGTAGCACATAGATATTTGGAGTATTTATTTATATGATGTGGATGAATATTTAAAATATTTATATGTATGCATTAGTAATTGCAAAAACATTTTGATTGTCTTTCTTAATATACAAATAGTTATGAGAATACAAATATTTGCATTAAGTAAAATTAATTAATGAATGTGGGTTTATTGTAACACAATGAAGAATGGATTCTAAATACAAATGGTTATGAAAATAAAATATTAAATTTGCATTAATTAAAATTAATGAATGCGCTTAAAAAATTCCAATTATATATATATAATTAATAGTATATAACTGTGAAAATATGCAACATATAAGATTTTAGAAAAATAACAATGTCTTCCACGAATTGATTTTTTTTTAAATATTATATAAATACAAAAAATAACCATGTCTCCCACCAATGATTATTTTTCTTAAAATATTATATAAATGGGAAAAATAACACTGTCTTCCACTCACTAATTTTTTTAAAAATATTCTATAAATGCCAAAAATAACCATGTCTTTCACCAATGAAATATTTTTGAAAATATTCTATAAATGCGAAAATTAACCATGTAAAAATTAGTGGTTTGGTTTGAATATTACTTTTTTGAGCGGTTATTCACTATTACTATTTCAGGGTAACAAAAAGCAAAAAAGGGAAGGGGGCAGGTTGATGCATTAAAGAAAACAGAAAACCTATTAATTTAAGCCGTTCGATGTCGGTACGGGAAAAACCAAAACCCAGCATTAGCTGTTGGATGTAGGCATGTGACTAGTATATTATCATTTCATCTCATCTGGGTCTGCATCACATCTTATCTCTTATCTCTGCGATGCTCTGTATTTTTGTTCACACTGTAATTTCTGCTTCTGCCGCCCTAATAATTGCATTTTCTGAAAGTAGTGCGCTGTAAATTCAATTCCATGATTTCATATCGTCCTTTATACTTCTGTAAGGGTTTGTTTATGTTGTTATATGTTAATAGATTAAACTTCATTATAGGTTTCCTTTCTTTGGAAGCGAGGCAGAGAAAGTGGAAAAACTGGACTGGACTTTTGTTGGTTTTTTTGAATATTTTGTTTTTGGTGGTTGAATATTTATAAAAGAACTATTTTCTAAATTTTGCCCTATAAATTAATCTACTCTACTACAAGTGTATATCTTATTCATACTATAATTTACACATATTTTTTTTATAAATAATACTTTCATTCTTACCCCCATATGTACACTGTCATAATTAATTCTTTTTAGACCAAAAAAATTAATTTCACAACATTCATCTAATCTCTTAAATATAATTTACATAAACCTATTAGAATTCACTCATACCTATTAAAATTCACTAATACACATTATTCATATGCATGCTTCACCAATCACAATGTCGAGAGATAAAGAGATTTGACCGTGTAATCTCAGATTTTGTTACTAGTCAATGTTTATAATTTACAACAATTATAATTTGGAGCATTTTACGTCGAAGTCGAAACAGTAATGATAAAATTAGTATACATTATTTTTTTCTATATTCATTTAATTTTTTGGGGATATCATTAGCATAACACGTTAGGTTGCGCTTATATCTGGAACACGACATTTTTATTCCATACCCATCATG
>APFE030982622.1:0-18173 GCA_000404065.3 Pinus taeda
AATGTATGTTTAGAGAAGGATTGCTCTTGTTTGGTTTGTTTGTCACTAGAGAGTCTTAGACTCCTAGGGAGGTTAGGTTTGTCTGCAAAAATAACTCTTTCTGCATGACAATACTGAAAAGATTCTTGTCGTCGGACATGTGGAAAGAGGCTCCACTATCCAGGTACCAAACACATCCCACCATGGATGAAACCATGCATGCGATGAGAGAGAAATCCAACTCAAACTGTGAGGCCAGTGCATTAATGTCTAATCCCTTCGAGGATCCCTTCTTGGATTTCTTCTGTGGACAATTCGTAGCATAATGGCCCACCTCATGACAATGAATGCATCGGACTTTCGATTTGTCAAAATTATTCCCACCATGGGAAGAAATGGATTTCGGATGGGATGCCTTCCCTCTCCCTTTCCTCGCCTTACTTTCTAAGGCTACATTTTCTTCATCATCTTGCTTTGATGAAGTTCCATCTCTTATGCTTCTTCTTATCTCCTCTTGCATCAGATTTGACCAAAGTCGTTTCCAATCTGGCAGTTTCTCTCTTCCATTTACCGAGTCTTGGTAGCTATGCCAGCTCTTAGGAAGACCGAGGAGAGAAAGACTCACCATGTCATCATTGGCTTTCATGATCCCTACACTTCCAAGCTCATTCTAGTTCAGATATGTAGATATCGTGTTGCCCTTTTCACACTTGATTTTCTAAAGCCTGTCTTTCAATTCTAGCTTCCTTTGATAGTTGTTGTTTTGATATAGATCTTTCAATGTTTTCCACATTGAAAATGATGTCTCCTTCCCATGAATACTCGAGACTATGTGGTCTCGAACTCCCTCCAGAAGGATTATCCTCGTTCTAGCCACACATTTCTTCCATTCTGTAAATTTTGTAGCATTAGTTGTTGTCAGCTTAGGGACTTCTTGATCAATGAAGTCCTTCATACCGTTGTTCTCTAATACTTCTTCCATGCAATCCTTCCAGGCTATACAATTCGAGCTTCCATCAGGGGCATACTTGAGTCTTAAACTGTTGAACGCCATTGGGGAAATTTGAGATGTGATAAGAATTTGAGTTTTATAATCAGGGAATTGAAACTTTGAACTTCTCCCTTATTTTTATATAGTTCTTTTCTTTGATCACATTTTCTCTGATACCATGTAGAATTTCCCATTGTAGATCAATAGATTATGCAATATACTAAAGCAAAATACAAGATCTACTTCTACAACAAACTTGCGGAAGCTTAATCGATTTTGAGCAAGACAAATAGAACACATATAATTTAGAATGAAAAAGCAATCACACATGAACACAAAAGAATACTCTAGGGAATGCCTCAGCTAAAAACCCTAATCTATGTATTATCATACAAGTGGAAATATGTTCAGATTACACAAAGCATCAGCTCACAAGTTATCCTGCTCTCAGTACAATCCAACAATACAGCTCACAGACTGAATAGACACAAGATATTCCTTCCCTCAGCCCTCCAAACCTCCTATTTCCTTGCGTAGTTTTCCTTGGGGTCCAATGATGCCACCTGTATGAATTTTCCTTATCAGACACTCATCAAACCCAAAAGTAACTGCGCAATCTCCAAGGAATAAATTCCTTTTGCATGCAAGAGATATCCTCCATGGAATATTCTTGCAAGTGATAGTGCACTGTCCCATCATCTGATCTCAACTGGGTCTCTGTCTGAACTAACATGCATGAGTAATTTATGAGAGAATATCCAGTTATCTGAAGTGCAACAGTTACATGCATGCATGCATTAACTAACTGAACTCACAATTAGTTCAACAAACTATTTGAACTAATCTAACTGTACTTAACTTAGTTAACTGAGCTAACTAATTACAACTCAAAGTACAACTCATCCTGGTCTCCTTTAATCAAGGGATAACTTCCTGAATCAATGGAGAAATTGTTGCATGTCTTCACATAGACTTCATGTTTGATTTCCTACAACTAGTTAACTCAAGATGAATTAATTAATTATTTTACAAACAAATGCTAAGATGAAATTCAAATTTTAATTCACAATTTTGGTTTAGGGATTAACTAAAATTGGAATGTATCCTGAAATCCTATTTATAGAAGTGTTATTTTTAGCACTTCTATTTTTAGCATTTCTTGTTGCTATTTTCAACACATGATTTCGTACATCATCTATTAGTTATTCAATAGAATCATGGCTTATTAGATAAATATTTCATAAACACAACATTCATTCACAACATATATTGTAAGTGGAAATAAATAGAGATAAACAGATATACACATATTTCTTCAATAACCTTCTTTATTGATTTTCAGTTCAGGTTTACAGACTCAAAACTACCATGTGCACTCAGCTGCAGGGGTCTGTGTAGTCAACTCTGTACTCTACCTAGGCCTCTATTCACTTAGTTGTAGAGCCTTTCTCTCCTATCTTACCCAGTTCTCTGCACTAAGACTTCCAACACTTCATTCGTTATCCATCATGACATTAGATCTCTGCCTTAGACTCTCTAAGACACACCTACTTATAGCTTTTTACATACAATCCCATGGTCCACAGACCATGGGTGGATCTCAAAACCGACTCAACTTTTACATACACAAGGGGGTAAAACCCCTTTGAATCCTAACCATCTACGTGCTCTGTATCCACAAATTGTAGAGGCTTTACATCATTTACAAAATATACACCAAAACGTGGGTTATTTTAACCCCAAAACTAACGCAGTGGACCCCATCTAAACACTCTAATTCTGTAACACATGCTAGTGAGGTAATCTCTACTACTATGAAATAAGAAATTTAAGTTAGGAATTAAGTTTGTGTTATATCAACAACTAGTAATATGTTGATTCATAATTTCATGGCTATAAAATTTGGGTAGCTTAATAATCGAAATGAAAAGCTAAAGGGATAAAAAAAAACCAATCTATTAGTATATCAAAAAACTTAAATTTTATTTTCATGTTAATAACGTACTACATACCTTCATGAGAAACACATTCTTGGAAAATTGATCTCAATGTAGTTGAAGAATATAATAACAAGCAAGTTTATAGTAATTATATCATGAATGGGTAGATGTTAATCATTATTATTTCCTCCAATCCCCAGAATCCTCCTTTCTACCCCTCTCATGGATTCGTAGTCCCCTTCCATTTCCTTCTTCATTTACAATAATTAGTTTATTCATATTATATTTTGATCCATATTGGATAATTATATAAAAAAAATCATCTATCTTGATGCTTTTAGAGTGGAAAAGTAGGAGAAATTAGCTTACAAGTGTAGCTCTATTGGTGGTGCCTTGTTTGTATAATTTGGGTTTGTTTCAGCCCAAAACAATTTTTTTTTAATTTTTGTTAAGTATGTAACCACATGGGAGGATTGAGGAGTGAGAGAGGTATGGATGGTGTTCAGCATAGGGTTGGCGTATGAGGTAGGGTGTAGTGTAGTTGGATGTCATGTAGGAAGGAGTAGTGGTGCCTGAGGAGAGGAGGCTCGCACCAAGAGATATCAACAATTAGGATAGAGCTGACAAATGATGTTGCGGTATGAAGGAGGTTGTATATATTTTGCAGGAGAAGGAATGATGGAAATGTGGAGAAGTTCAGTAGGAAGATATTTCAAAGGGTTGTTAGTACACATGGATGAGCTCAATGATAGGATTTGGAAATATCCCAATCACTTGTATGACAGTTGGAGCGATTAAAAACATGGTTCAGAAGATTCTAAAGGTTTCCAGCTGAGGTTAAGAAGGAATGTTGGAGACAAAATGAGGGTTGAATAGAGGAAAGGTCGAAATGGAGGACCCTACTCTTGGTTATGTCCATGGGGGCTTTATTAGGGGAGAAATATCATACCATGTGCATTTATATTGGAGGATATCTTTTGAAGAAAATTTGACATAAAATATTGAGCATATAATAGGGGTAAAGGGTTTTTTATATTGGTAAGTATTAAAAATAGAGCTCAAAGTTAATGAAAAAATATAAAGGGGTATAAAAAATGTTAATGAGAAAATGGATACCTATAATATCTACTGAAAGAAGAGTTTTTTTTAATTTGGAAGGTGTGTTTTGTTCCTATTGGTAAATGGTTAAATAATGTGATGTTTAGAGGTATTTTCCAATATGTAGTCAAATTAAGGGTATTGTTTAGTATGCCATGAATGAATGTGATATGTCAAAGGTTCATTGAGTGAAGCACCCATGGTTATATAATGTTTTTGTTTGCATATCCTTAGTCATAGGCATATATGTTATAGTTTGTAGTTGTTGGGAAGCCCATTTGTAATGTCCATGCATACAACTATATATAGGTTTTGCACTATGAGGTTTGTTCCCATTTGTACATGGTATATATTTGAAAGGCTAATGAGACTACTAGTCTTATGGTTGTATCACAGTGCATAGCACATATTTCCTTTATGGTAATATAATCTGATGGAAGGATGAGTTTCCCCCTATACTTCATGTTGATATCCAATTGTGTGATGTTTTTAATATTGTTTTAAATTCATGTGTGTTGAATGTTTCGTAATAGTTCCAAATACTTGTTGGCTTAGTGGGTCCTGACCCAGGTTTAGAGTTAGTTTTGCCAAACAAATCCCTACACTATTAGCCCTTTCGGCATCAATCCGCAAAGCACAGATTGAAGTCTCACCCGAAGCAACATGGGGGAATGTTGAAACCAAGTTTTTGCACCCAGAGATGAGTGTGATGTCATTTTATGCCCAAAATCTACATTTGTGCAGATTGATAAGCCTTTAGGGCTTATCAATATAACTACCCTTAATTAGATTCTATACCTCCGTGAACGTTCATGACTGTCTTTTGCAGACCCTGAATATGTGAATCAGCTACTTATGCGCATCAAAGATTATTCTTAACCTAGTGATTACTCAGATAAGCTTAAGTGTCAATAACTTCCGCATACAATAAGATAATCTTTGCATAAACAATTAACAGTGATTGCGTTCATGTAACAATACCAGTCATGTAAATTCACGCATTAATAGACCATTATTTCATAAACCCATTATAACATAAGGCGCATTCATATAAACATAAGTAAATAGAAAAAACACAGGAATTGATGGAATAATCTCTTCATTAATGCTTCAGTTCTAATTATAGACTGAAGACTTCCCTATGCACTCAGCTACAGGGGTTTGCGCACTCAACTATGGAATCTACTCTAGGCCTCTGTGCACATATCTACAGATCCTCTGTTCTACTCTAAGACTTCTTCACTCCTATTCTTACTGACCCATTACATTCATCTTCATCATTGATATCTCTCTTAGACTCTCTAAGATTCTCTGGATCTACAAAAGTCGACTCAACTTACATAAGAGAAGGGTAAAACCATTTATGACACTTTACTATCTATGCGCTCCGTGACCACAACTTGTGGAGACTTTACATTTTGTACAATAAACTTGGGAGTTTTCTCAAAAACTTGGGCTTTTGCCCCAAAATTGACCCTAGGGGACCCTATCCCAATAATACTTATGAATGGTTTGAATGGTCTAGATATTTATAAGATGATTAATGTTGTTACATAATATTGTTTGTATGTAAAGGAATTTATCTTTGATATTGTTGATATAGCCTGTAATGGCTAAAGGTGTAGCTTATGGTGACCTCCCACGCACAGTCACTTCTGTACCTATGTGTTTTCTGGTGAGTTGAGAGGCTTAAAAAACTACACAATGTATATTACTAGGTCGATGATGAAGTTCCTTTCAAGTGGGAGTCTAGTGTCATAGGTCACTTTTAGTCTTGTCAGAATATAGAAACCTAATTCTAATAGCCACCTGTTAGCATCTCGAGTGAGACTTCACCCACTTCGTGGGTGTGACCAAAAGGGTTGATGTTGAGCAAACTTTTGTTTTCCACTACACAACAAATATTAGGTCTTTTAGAATCTCGGACATGAAAAAACGGTTCCATATCGGGACTAGGATGGTTGTGTCACAAGATTGTCTCGTAGGAATCTGGAAGCCATGGAACCCCACATAGAAGGAGATTACCCAATGGCTTAAATGGAAGCAACAAAAGTTTGCAACAAAGGAAATTAGGGATAGGAAGTGAAGCATGGATAAATGGTTGCAAATGTACGTGTATGCTAATTTTCATGAATTTTCATTTGTGGAATTATCAAATATCCTGACAGGGTAGATCTAGCAATTAAATGACAATAACTTGAAATATCACCATGACATACCAAGGAAGTGGACACCAAATGAATTACACAAAATCCAAGAGATAAGTAATAAAATAAATATTTTATTTATTTCTGGTTTGAAATTTTGTTGTAAGGATACATTATCGAGTTTTCACTGGAAGCGATAGTGAACAACACTACAATGGAGTGAAAGTTTCTAAAGGGCCAAGGCAAGTTTATAAGGTCTATATTTTTTGTATTCAAGCTTCTATGATCCATAATGAATTAAACAAAGTCTTTCGGTAGAAATCACATGAGAAAATTTTTTGGTCGACGCGTTTTGAACCAACAAGTGTGGTTCATCCTCAGGACTAGAAGAACCACACTTGTTGGTTCGAAATACGTTGGCCAAAACATTTTCTCATGTGATTTCTATCGAAAGACTTTGTTTAAGGTCTATATTGTTCCTCATCAAGATGTTATTATATGACCATGGAGTTCTGCCACTGGAACTAGGACATGGTCTAAGGAAAAGTAAATGAGAAGAGGTAGAATGACTATGTTGGAAGTTGACAGTGGGCCCAAAAATACACATAGGAAGGAGAAGAGATAGTACAGAGAGAGAGAGTTATGAGGTTGGCACTTTGAGGAGTGGAAGGAGGTTTCTATGGGGTCACACAAGAGGAGGCCAATCAATTTCATTTCCTACGGATTGAGGAAGCCTAGAGGGAGGGGCAAGGAGAGGCCAACAAAAGGCAAGGATTAGTGCTAGTGATCAAAGCAATGAAGAGACATCGTTTGGTACACCACGAACATAGGAAGGAGAAGGAGAGAAACTGAGGCCATGTAGTACAAAATATTTGGAACTAAAACAACATAATCAGATCATGCCTAGTGTTGATCCCATGACCCACACACATCCATGAAATAGAAGGTAAGTACTTAATGCATTGATACAAATAGCATAGATGGTTATTGTAGTCAAGGGGGAGGGAATAATAGTAATAGTGGAATTGGTAGTACTATAGTAAGATTGACACAAGGTACTCAAATTCAGAGTGGTGCGTAGTTAGGCACATATTTTTCTGGTAGTTCAACAATTGTAGTTCATGTGGGCTTCCCTCAATGTACCTTTGACATAACACATGTGTTAATGGCATACTAAACAATATTGTTAATCTGACTACATATTGGAAAATACCTCTAAAAACCACTTTATTTAGCACCCTACCAATATGAACCCAGTAAACTTTCCCAACTTAAAAAAACCCTACTTTCACTAGTATTTTAGGTGTCCATTTTTCATTAACATTTTTAATACCCCTTTATAATTTTTCATTAAATTTGAGCTCCATTATAGTACACAACATATAAAAACCCTTTCCCCCTATTATATGCTCAATATATTAACTCATTTTTTCCTCAATATATATCCCCCAATATGAACATGTGTGGTATGGTATTTCTCCCTTAGTGAAGCCCCCGTGGTGGAGGTGAGAGTACTTCATTGGGAGGTACTATGCAAAAAAAGTGGCGGGCATAGACTTATGAATGCTATATTTAGGTACTTGTAGAGCACCATGCATTACAACTAATGGTATCGCAGAGGGACAAACCCTACTCTTAAGGGTTATACAGATGCACAATGGGATAGAAGCATGGATGATAAAAATAGCACTAATATAGGACAATTTTTCTAGGAAAGTGTTTGGTTTCTTGTCTCAACAAAAAAAATATTCCATCTCTCTATCTATCATTGAAGCAGAGTATATTGTGGCAATTTCTTATTGCACTCAGGTGTTCTGGATGAAGAAAAAATTGAAAGGCCTTCAAGAAAGTAATTATCATCCTATTTTTATCATGTATGACAATACTAGTGCAATTAATATCTTAACAAATCATGTCGTGCACTCGAAAGCAAAGCATATTCCCATTAGGTGTCACTTTCTATGAGAACAAGTTGTAGATCAACCAATAAAATTGGAATACATTCCTCACAAAGAACATATTGTTAATATCTTTGCTAAGTCATTTCCAAGGGAAAGTTTTGAATATCTTAGACAAAGGATGGGAGTGGTTTCTTCCTCATAGGAAAGACTATCTCACTAACTTTAGCCAAGATTTAAAAGGGGTGTCCTCCAACCTTTATAAGGAGGAATATG
Organism: Pinus taeda; assembly: GCA_000404065.3. Taxonomy (NCBI): domain Eukaryota; kingdom Viridiplantae; phylum Streptophyta; class Pinopsida; order Pinales; family Pinaceae; genus Pinus; species Pinus taeda. Next base: position 8,330 of record APFE030982622.1, read on the forward strand.
TACATTAGGAAACTAATGTATTGAAAATGAGAGATTCACATCAAAAGAAACATGGCTTGTTGGCTTGAGGGGGTTTGGACCTAAGTTCAGAGTTATCTAAGCTAACCAAGAAAACCCTACACTACCGGCCCTTTCAGAAACAACCCACTTAGCGGAGGCTACAATCTCACCCGAGGTAGTATTGGGGGATCCTAGAACCAATTCTTTGCATCCAAAAGGCTATGTGATGTGGGGGTAAAGTGTTTCTTCTGTTTAAGTCTTGATCTGACCTTCACGAACCCTTATCCTCAAAATTCCCAAACTTAAAGAAATTTCCAAATAAATTGAGTTATGAGCTTCACCTAAGGGTCTAATCATAAATAAAATAACATAAAATAGTAGATCCAAAACTTCACAGTGTAATTAAGACAATATTATGTATAAATGGCATTCAATTGAGCATAGATACACAAAACACATAAGCATACAATTCAAACACAAAATTTCTTCAAATACTCTTTATTATTCATACCTTGCTTACATAGTTGTAGGGGACCATGGACTCAGCTACGGACTTACCAAGGTCTTTGCATACACAATAATAGGAGCCTTCCCCTTCACCTAAATATAGAAAAAACAATTCAGCCTCTAAGCATCAATCATAACAATGAAATTAATTTTCTTTTCTGTGCCTAATGACTCCTCAATGACTCCCTTTTATAGTTTTTTCATTACATTATCATGATCTACAAACCATGGGTGAAGCTTAAGACAACTCATCCATTTACAAAATAATGGGCTTTGACTTGCCTAAAATCCCCTTTGACTTTTAATAACCGGTGCTACTCACACTCTGCTCAAAATGTAGAGATGTTTACAATATCTTATCAAAATTTGACTTAAGACTTAGCAAAACATAACCCTGGGGGACCCCGTCCCAACAGGCCCTAGGTAGAGATTCCATTTTAAAAAGATAAGGTCCATAAGAAGATTCAAGAATAGGTACGGAGAATTGGTAGGAAGCCATGTCACTTTCCATTGATGTCAAAGGGGGAGAGAATGTATACATTGAAAAAAATACAATGAAGACAAAGGAAGGAAAATAAGAGAAGAAGTAGGATCAAGCAGGAAGAATCTTTATAGACATCTAGGGGGAGTCCCTAGAAACATGATAGGGGGAGTTTTTACCATTTCCCATAAATTACCATCAATGCCTGGTGGTGTTTCCATTAATGAAAAAGGGGGAGATTATTGCAGATGATGTTTTCATTGAATACAACCACTTTTGTTGATTTCAAAGGGGATGACTAAGGAAGCAATAGTAGCTAAATGGAAGTGGTATGATGGCATGATCTCTTGAATGTCCTCATTAATTAAAGTCAAAGAGGTTTGAATCTTATTAATTTTTTTTCACAATTATGATATCCTAATGAATGTATCAATCGTATTGTTAGATATTCATGTTTGATACCTTTCCAAAAGTATATCTCACTTGGAAAATATCCTCCTAGATGAGAAGTTATGATCATTTGAAGTTGCTAGCTATAATGAGGCCCAAAAACACAAAATTTATTGAATAAAAACCATATTTGTCAAATAATGAGCATATTTGGGGTTGATTTATGCTTCTGTGGTGAAATATACAATGAATATAACGTTGACATGCACATTATTTAATAAAAAAAAATAGCATCTTTGTCAACATCTAACTATCAAAATTCCAATGTACAATATATGACATGTCAAACATAATTGAAGTTTAACATGGGGTTGGCCTTCCTTGCTAGCCCAATCCTAATGTGACACATGGCCTTTTGTGATGACATGGTAGAACAAGATGATGTGCTTGATTGAGGATGATGTGGGACCCTATCAGTATGCCACATGGCATGTTGGTATGGAAACTTTTAGTCAACCAATAGGTAGGAATCTGTGACATGTGACCCACTTGGAATGAGCCAAATGGTCAGTGTGACATCATGCTAACATTAATACTTGAGCCCCTAGTGACCCTTAGATCACAGACATTTCACTTGGTCCCATGGGTGTTTTAAAGGTCAACTTGTCCCTAGGATATGGCCCTCGTCATGTATATATATGGAGGCATGTTCACGATTAGCATACATAAAATTTGAATGAACAAGATGTTGTGGTTAAATATTGCAAGGAATAAATTTAAAAGCTTTGACTTGTTTCAAATAGGAACAAAGTTTTTCTCTGAAATGGGCATTGTAGTTTTGCAGTTGCTAATTTTGATCATTTTTGAAAACATGTTGGAAGTTGTCAAACCTATGACAAATTTTGCAAATAGGGTCCTTCGATAATATTCTCAAAGCAGAGGAGAGATTTATAAAACTATTCCAAATAAAAGACAATACTATCTGGAAATAATTATCAAGTATACTTGATGCCAACTTGTTTTTTGTTAAAGTAAAATTAACGTTTGGTTGCTTGTTGAAGCAAGTTGGTGATAGGCACCCTTAATATGAATTTACGAAGATATTTTTCATAAGGTTTTCTTATTTTATTTTTGGAAAAGAGAATGTGAAAGAAATTCTTAAAGAGATTCCAGAGAATAAACTAGTTGGGAAACATGAAACTATTCTATTAGGCATGGGCCTATTTGTGATTTTTGCTAGATTTTCCCATTCATTGTTTGATGGAGCAGTGAAAGACATGCCTTAGAGATGATTAAAATAGTACTTTTGTGGAGGCCCTAATTAGCTTGTTATCATTCAAGAATGGCATTGCATATAAGAACTAATTTGATATTTAAAGGATGAACTATATTACTTTCCTAGGAAAGTGTGTCCTCTACTAGCATCCACATCAACAAATTGAGTTCGACAATAGTAGTGCTATTGTTAAGGAGGAAATTGGAAGCTATAAATCAAATAAAATTGCTAGAGATTCCATGCCAAATTTAGCTCTACGTTTAGAAATAAGATATGCTTCAAAGATAGGGAAGGGGACAACATCCCCCATGGCTCGTTAAACTTGAGCATCCATTTCCAATTGTGATCTCCTCTTCAAAACTCTCTATAAGTTCCATTCAACTTTGGGGACCAAATTTATGTCTACATTTCCTAAGAATTACTTCATTATATGATTCATAAAATGGTGCAATTGATAAGTTGAAGACCATTTGCATTATAGGCCTCGATGATCATGTCAAGCTCTTCTACATTCAATGATTTGGGTTTCTCTAGGAGGATGTGTTTCTTTTTCTAGATAGATATGAGAGACCATTAATATGTATTTCCATATGGACAAAGGAATGTATACAACGTCCATATGGATCACCTAGAACCTGGTCGTAGTTGCCTTACAACTTCACTTTTAGAGAAAAATTGTTAGAATAATCAAAGGCATAGTCTATGGGGGGTATTATCATCTTTATTTCAATACATGGCTAGAGAATTCAAAATGTTCCCTATAACATTTGATAAAAATCATTCGAGTAGTCCTAATTTTCACTGAATATTTGCATTTTGTTATGAAAGGGAAGCATGTGGAAATGCTACTAGCAATTTAATTCCTTCTAGTTCAAAGAGTTTTCATTTCAATTCAAAATTGAAACTTCTAAAGGAATCAATCGAATGGATCGTTGAATTTAAGAACAACATAGGAACCATATCATTATTGCTTATTTAGACACAAAGTTTACATAAACATAGGCATATTATCACTGTGAAACCGCTAAATCTCTCTCTCTCATCAAGGCTTGTAATAGATTTCAATATTCTCTAAGAGGTTCTCACATACGTGAATCAATTTTGCATGGAACAGTTCAGAATAAAATGCAATTACGATATTGCAATGAAATCCATAGGGGGTATGACCAAAAATAAACTCACTTCTATTTCATATAGTCATGGTGATGGCCCATCTTTGGCACTCTTCATATTCCAATATTTTTCTTGATGGATCACCTTATTAAGTGGATAATTTAGTTATGATGCTTGTATTTCTCCTCACATGAGTTATCATGGTGTCATGGAATTAAGATGGATCACCTTCTTAAGTGGATAATTTAGTTATGATGCTTGTATTTTTCCTCACATGAGTTATCTTCGTGTCATGGTGTAATTTCATGTACATTTTTATGGACATTGGTGGACTCCAGTATTGCAGCAATGATGTTGCAACTCCTGTGACTCCCTTCTTTACTTTTATCAACCCTGTAGTTCGTAACAAACTTGGAAGCGACGATGCTATATGCACAAGTACTAGCTCTTACTACAGGCTATCACTTGATGAGTTGGCATAAGTTCGCTAGGAGCTAAAGCCAACTTCTATGAGTTCTCATAAGAAGATTTTAATTGTGATGGAAGAAAGCTAACTCAAAATAGGCTATTCTACATGCAGAAAGAGGATGAAAGCTAAAAGGAAATGCAAACCCTAGTTTTACCCACTAACCCTACTTTTGCGAGAAAAAGGGATGAAACTACTGAAATGGATTCCATGGACTATTGTCAAGGTAAAATGCATGTACTTAAGCTATTTCGGAAGGAAAATGTGGAAGAACCATCTTTTTGTACTTTTGAGCAATTTTATGCAGAATTATTGTGTTTGTGTTTTAACTATTTGACTGTGCAGAGGTTTGGTGGCAAAGGGAGATGGAGTTCGCTATTGCAGATGATGAGGAAGGTGTGGAGAGGACCTAATGAGTACTTAGCACCCTTCTAGAGAATTCCATTGTGATCAGATTTCAAAAAATCACTCGCATGAACTCCTAGAGGAAGTCTGCAAGGGATCTACAAGAGTAGGCCAAAAGTGTTTTTTGAAGGTTTGGAGGAGGAAGAATGGTGGGAAAAGGAAAATGAAGGTTGGATGAGGGTTTTAGAGGGTCTAGGACTATGTCAATGAAGATTAAACATGAAGGTGATGGTTGGATTGGTTCAAAGGATAAGAACATGATTTTACACAAAAATGTAGAAATTAGGGCTGTTTGGGAAAGTGTGGCGAATGAGAGGAGAAAACCTTGAGAAATGGATTGGAGCAGGTTGGGTGATGAGAGGATGACAAGATGGGATGGTATTCAAGTGAGTTTCACACCTGCTTCTAAAAAATGATTCAAGAAGAATTAAAAAAATAGAGTTTTACCTATTTTAACCTAATTCTGCCCTAAAAACCAGAAAAGTGTTGAATAAAACTTTATGGACAGGAAATGATGCAAGAAAGATATGAAAATTGATCAAGGAAAAATCTAAGCATGTAAATACAACTGATATCAAATTCTCAAAATCAAAATCACACACTTGCAATTGCATTGGAAAGCAAAAACAATGTTTTGGTGGTAGCAAGAGTGCCTTGGTCTCAATTCATGGTTCCACAGAGGGAGAAAGGAGATCAAGGCCTACTTGGTGGCATTTTTGTGAATCTTCTTCTATTATTGCAGCAAACTACCTAATCAATCTTGAAACTAGAACAATTATTCTAATCATCAAAAACAACCTAAGTAACAAAGCAAGATTTAATCTAAACAATAGAAATTATTTCATGAACGCAAGAAAAACACATATAAATACAAGAAGGAGGTACTGGGTGCTTGGGTTGGGCCCAACCCCAATAGCTACAACCCCCTTAGAAAAGATCAGTGCTAGTTCAAGGCTAAATTCATCTTCATTGATAAAAAAAATAATAGTCACATCACAAAACTGTCTACATAAAGAGCTTGAAAATGAGTTGAATGCAGAGCTGCACTAAAGTGCGAAATAGACTATTCAATAGCTAACCTACTGAGGCCTGAGGCCTTCTTATTTATACAAATTGAGGACTCTCAACAATCCTCCTAAACTTTAGGAACTCGACTGCCAAAACTTGCAAATAACTGTAACTTCACTAGACCTGCTCGGCTGCCCTTGTGATTATCGATGTGGTGGCCTTTGAACTTTGAGCTGCTAGTGGAGAACATGAGGAAGGGGTCATTAATGCAGGAGACACCCTTCTTTGAGTTTTGGTTGTCAATCTGCTCATAAATGCTTGGTCTTGGTCCAATAATGTCCAAAAATATGTAATAAACACTCATTAGACTTCATGGCAAAGTGATTATCCCCATTCACTCAATTAACATAAATATACTGAAAAACATGCACAAAACCATGGAAAATGGTGGATTAAATGGAAACAATAGGCAAAATGAGCCCATATAGTTACCCATTTCTAGGGCTCATCATCACCCCCTGCTGAATGGGTTGCTCATCCTCTAAGTAACTAATCTAGTTCTTCATCCTTGATGGTTTTAACAGCTTCCCTAACATCCCGTGCTTCTGAGGTGATGTCTTCTTCCCTATCATGAAAACCTACCTTTTTGTCTACTTCCTCCCACTACTATTGTTCTTCTTCTTCCTTAACCCCTTCCAGTAGTCCTAAGAGTAGTGGAGGACTGAACTTGAGGCCAATCCAGTTGGCTTTCAGGTTTTGCATTAATTGCTTATAAAGGGGCATTCTTGCCAAAGCCTACCTCATTCTGGTTAGGGAGTGATACTCTCTGATCTTTAAGCTATAGGATAGTGTATTCCATCTCCTCATACAAGCATGAAGGCAATCATCACCAAATAATCTTTCCACATCCTCAAAATGGGCAATGGCTTGCACTTTCCTTTCGACATAATCTGGGAGAACTTGAGGGTTGTTAGCAAGGTGTTGATGAACATATATTAGAGTTGAGGGGTCTTCTGGTTCTTCCCTGATTAGCAAGGGCTCATTCAGTTCTTTGGCCATGATCTGTTGAACTTCCACTGCTCATTTTTCCTCATGGCTCATCCAGGAAGCCATAGCCATGAGCTATACATCTCCTAATGTAGCGTTGGGGTCCCAAAAGTTCATATCAGGGAGTGCCATATTATGTAAGTAAAACTCTACTAATTTGGCCTTGTCCTTAGTCAAACTAGTAGCACACAGATGCATAAACTGACCATAATGTTGGAAAGGGATTGTTCCCCTTTGGGCCAATGTTTTGATTTGAAACTGGAGCCACTGGTCTTTAAGATACAATGCATAAGATCTGACCGGTTGTCTACATTACAAGGCTTCCATTGCCCAGCTGGCCATGCAAGCCATCTGGGCTTCTGTCTCCTGCAATTGTTGTTTCAACATCAGTATTTTAGTTGTTGCCTGAGACTCCCTCTCTTGTTGTTGCTTTATCATTGTTTCAACAGCAGGCTGTGTCTTTTCCCTTGGCTATTGTTCCTCTGTTGTTTCCTGTCCTGCTAGGAGACCTTCCTATAGTTGCTGCTCTTCAGAAATCTATGTTATGTCTGCACTTTGAGTTTCCTATTGTTGTAACTTCTTTTTTAGCAGTGCATTTTCCTCCCATAGCTGGGCTCTTTTAATGCTTTCAGTGTGTCTCACCATTGCCAACTCCCTTCTCAATTCTTTCAGATGTTCTTCCATGTGGCCTATATTTGCAACTCCCTTGGATTTAGCAATTTTCATCGAAGTGTGTGTTCTAATTCTTTCTTGTTCTAATTCAAAGAAAAGGGGTATAGCGAATTTCTGTGGGATGATCTTCCCATCATCTAGCAAGTTGTAATATGAGCCCAAATTGGTTTGAGGGCTTGATTTAGGTATCTCTTTAGTCTTTTCTTCTTCTTGTGACTATTTTGCTACCTCCTCTTCCAAATTTTCAGTCTCCTTTAGCTTCGAAAGCGTTTCTTGTAGAGAGGTCTTAGCTTCCTATAAAACTGTGTTGATGTCCATTAGTTTGATTCTTTCATTCAAGGTGGAAGTTTTGGGACTTCCTCTCTCATAAGTGATAGATTTCTTGGAGGGGGATTCCTCCTTTTTCTCAGTAGGGGCATTCTCAATTATTATAGGTTCTTTTGATGGTGGCTGGGGATTGCCCACCTTTATCCTGGTGCTCCTTTTGACCTTGAAATACATGGTTGCTTCTCTTTTCCTTTTTCCTTTTTCTTTTGTTGGCATGCTCAATGCAACCAACATAGCTGCTACTTCTTTTGCCAAGGTTTTGGGGGATGTTTCTTCCTACTTCTACTCCCATTCATGTTCTGCTATCTTTTCCATGCCTTCTATTTTTGCTTTTGTTTCTGTTATTTATGGAAATGGATTCTCTTTTTCTTTCTAGGTTCCTGCCTTGCTTGTGGCAGTCCTTTTTTGGACTTTCTTAGGCTTTTTCTTCTCACTTTTTGTTCTTTTCCTTTTCTCTATCTTTGGGGTGGTCTTCTTTTCTACTGTGTGTTTTTCAAGTTTCTCTTATGCTTCCTGTTCCTCCTCTATTTCCTCCTTTTCCTCTATCTAAATAGGTGGTGTCTCCTCATGCACTTCTTCTTCAATTTCCTTTTCCTCTTCCTCCTCACTGCCAAATGGGCTGATATCCTCAGTCAATGTTTTGATGTCATCATCTCTAGACATATTTCTGAAAATGTCCCAAGCTATGGGAATGGTATAGGTATGTAAGGCATCTTCTACCAATAGTTTGATGAGCCCATGGTGAGCCAGTTGGTCTGGGACTCTTGAATTTAGCTTGGTACTACATTCTATTAAAGACTGGAGGAGGAAATATGGGAGACTCAACCTTTTAATTGGATGCAGGTCCATCCCATACCTCAATTCATGTAGTAACCTGAAGTGATAACCATAAATTATGTTGAACCTTCCTTCACAAGTGATATATTTCATTATTTGGTAGCTAACTTCATTCCATGGAGGAGGTAAGCTTGTCCTTCTAACCCCATTTTTATCTTCTACAAGATCTTCCCCAGGTTGAAAAAATGTCTTCTTGGCCACCTGTCCCAATGGTTTTTCCTCTTTGCTCCAAGGGAGCCCAAGTGGAAGGCCTATGATTCAACTGATAAAATCAGGGGTGAGATCTAGGGACAGATCCCTAAAGCTGACTGTGGCATGTGTTTTTTAATGGGTTTGTAAGGCCATCAGAAATTCTTTAGTTACCTCATCATGATATCCATGTATCCTTTCAAAGAATATCATCCAATTTTCCTTGGTGAAGAGGGCCACCACCTTAGGGTGCTCATGTAATTGGTTGGAGTTCAAGGGATCCTTCCCAATAAACCCTCCTGACATGGTGTTGATTGGGATCTGAAGTGCTTAAGGGAGGAGAAAAAAAACAATTTCACAGAAAATCAGAGATAGAGGGACAACTAAGTTTTGTTTCTTTTTTTCCTCTTTGAGCTGGAGGAGGAATTTCTGTGTGCTCCTTCTGATAACACCAAATTGCAATATTTCCCTTGTTTCAAACTGCTCTTACCCCAAACTTGATTTTTTTCTTGTGGAAAGAATATATTTTCTTTTGACAGAAAAGAGGATAAATAACACAAGGTTTTTCTCAGAGAATAGACAGATATGCAATTTTGATTTTTTTCCACACAGGATGGTTTTTACAATTGCAAGTGTTTTCTTTACAGCAAAATATGAAAAAGAAGAAGACAAACTTTGAATGTAGAGAAGAAAATAGAGAACTATGTAGAACTCAGGGAAAATATGCAGGCAGACTTTTAAACTTCATTCTCCTTTATTTCAATCCAATTCTGTGTTTTTAATCCACCACCTTATACATGTAAGTCCTATGCAGGGAGGTTTCCCGTGCCTACCTCATTTTGAGCTTGAATTCTGGTAAAAATCCTAGGTTTTACTTCTGCTAGTTGTTCTCTGCCTTTCTTGTAGAATTTTTCCTGCAGAAATTATCTGGCTTCCTGTAGAATGCAACAGGGCTCCTGTAGAGCCCGATAGGCAAGAGGGTTTCAAAAAAACTGACAGAAAACTGGCAGAGGATGATTGGTTTGATGCTTTGAAGGTGGTAGATGAATGCTGCAGTCAAGAGCTTCGTAACATGCAAATGAACCAAAAGGGTGGTGGAGGTTTGGAGTGCATTGTACTTAACTAT